>JAGDQP010027903.1:475-20689 GCA_022664845.1 Lepisma saccharinum
GCATAAGTGCTTTACATTGCAACTGTAAATTTTTAAGTTGTAAGCCGCCCAACGATGACGGCAAACACAGATAGTCTCTCTTTATTCGTAATATATGATGTTTCCAGATAAAATAGCCTATAACCTTATTAAATTGAGCACTTATTTTTTTGGACATAGGGAAAAATTGAGCCATATAAGTACACTTACTAAGAATATAACAATTAATAAATGTAATCCTAGAATGAAGGTATTTAAAGCATTCTTGATATTTGATTAAATCATTAACAATATTGTGATATAATTTTTCATAATTTTGTTTAATAGTAACCTGCCAACTACGATGCCAGGTTATTCCAAGAATTTTAATGTTCTCAACCACAGTTATTAAATTTTCATAGTCAGGTATACTAGTTTGTTGGAATACGAGAAGGTGGGTTTTATTTGGATTTAATTTTATACCAGCATAACTAAGTTGATCAATAACCTGCATACATGTCTGAAGTTCCACGGGAGATGATATAATTACAGAGAAATCATCAACGTAATTAATTAATTTTAGCTTAGCTTGTCCTATCTGATAGCCAGTAACTGTATGTTCTAAAGCATTAGTTAAGATGCTAATATTAATGGCAAACAAAAAGCTGCTTAAAGGACATCCCTGTGATACACCACGTTCTAATCGTATACCTGAAAGTAGCTGGCCGTTAACTTGTAGATTTAATTTTCGGTTTGACAGTAATATATTAATTATCTCAATAAAATTCGTGGGAAAGTTTAGTTTTTTCATAACAACGCTGAGATGATGATGATCGAGGGAATCGAACGCATTACCCAGATCAAGGGCAAGAAGCCCCGCTTTACTCTTAGTATTGTATTTTGCCAAATGTAATACCTCACGAATTTGACTAAGATTGTAATGTATAGTACGGCCACCCTGTATACCACCCTGATGTGAGTTGAGAATCTGAGGTATGACCATAGTACAACGAAGAGAAATTAATTTCGTCAGTATCTTATAATCATTATTGTATAAGGAAATAAGTCTATATTTAGTTTGTTGTGCCATAGTACCTTTTTTTTTCTATCATGATGCCGGTTGATTCAGCGAAGGACTCTACAAAACTATGATTATGCCAGACATCGTTATATGCATTAGTTAATATGGGAACTAATTTATCAAGGAATTGTTTATAGAACTGTGCGGACAGACCATCAGGTCCACCACTAGACGAGGAATTTTGTAATTGTATGGAATTTTTAACTTCCACCGTGCCAATAGGCAAATTTAGTACTTTGTTTTGGTTGCTAGTTAATATGTTTTGTTGTTGGACTTGAACATCCTCATCATTAAAAGCAGGTTGTTTTTTGGCAAAAAGTTCATTGTAATATTTACGAATAGCCCTATATATTTCTGAGTTATGATAGGACTTATTTTCGCCATCGACAAAAGTATTAATGAATTTATTTTGGCCTAATTTACGTTCGGCTAAAATGTGATATTTTGTAGGAGTTTCATGCACGCCTAAGTGTTTAAGTTTACTTCGTATAATATAACCTTGATTTTTGTTAGCTGCATATTTACATAAAAAGGCTTGTATCCTTCGAACTTGTACAATATTCTCAGGTTTAGAATATAAAGTATTTTGATATTCGTTCAATAACTTATAATAATATTGAGCTTGTATACGACGATTATCACTAAGTTGTTTGGTATAATCTTTAGTATAAAAAATAATGGATTTCTTTAATTTGATCCATTTTTTTATCGTAAATGGAGATATATTATTTTCCTGGATGGCTGTATCTAAAATATGATTAATATGTTGTAGATATTCTTTATCATGTAACACTTGAGTGTTCATTTTCCATCGATAAGTAGAAGCTATATGAACAGGAAGGTAATAGTCTAATTTTACATTGACAATTAAATGGTCTGAAGTGGCCAATTTTTGTATGTTTATACTTTTTACATGGGGTTGTAAACTAGAAGACAAGTAACATATGTCAAGACGTGAACTACCTTTTGCATGGAAGTAAGTATGTCCAAGACCTTTCCCATGCAAAATCCAGGGATCAACCAATTCGAAATTTCGTATCATGTGTTTAAGATCTATACTAAAGTTTGAAATTCCGGTCGAATCCTGAACACGAGAAACACAATTATTGTCAGACCCAATAATTACATGTTTGTTATGTAACGATTGTAATACTTTATACATTTCATTATTAATAAACTGTTTTCTCTGTAGACTATAGTGAGTGCCCGATGGCAAATATAAACAGACTATGTATATATGATTTACTTTAACATAACTGAGTCTGGCAGAAGGATGATGAAAAATTTCATCGACAATCAAGTCATTACGTACCGCGATGCCGACTGTTTTTTTCTCGTGAGACATATTATTACGAAAAATAGTATAATTATGTAATTTCACAAATTCTTCATGATGTTCTTGTAAGCATATGATTTGAGCCGATTGCTGTCGTAAATATTCTTGCAAAAAAAAGGACTTACGGGGGGTGTACATGCCCCCCGTATTAAAAGTACACACGGAAAGAGTCATACAAAAGTAGTAAACAAAACAGCAAAATTTCGCCATAGTTTCTGTTGCACTATGTCACCACACAGATAGGAAAAAATGAAGTATTGAAAACTTAAACGTACCTGTTCAATAGAGGTGACCAACCTGTATGTGAATTTATTCGACGTCACTTTCAACGACTGGGACTGAGGATCTTGTAGCTCGGCGTCCAGTCGCAGGCTGACTTAAGTTGGATTTACACTTTTTGTTTCCCGACGACGGGGTTCGAAAAATGTCTTTTTTTTTCTTCACTCGTCGTTTAGCTGAAAGTTCAGGATCGCTATGTTTTTCAAACGAACTACACTCAGAATCACTTTCTTTCACACTTGACTCAACACATTGCTCGTCGTTCTTTTTTGGTAGAACACAACCAATATCCTTGGAAGAACACTCGCTCGCGGAAACAGGTGTAAGAGAGGGGAGGTGGGGAGAGTCGTGTGGCGGGGCAGGCAAAACCGTAGCAAAACTGGAGGTATCGTGTGCAATTTCACCTTGTCCAGTAACGATGTCTTTCGTTATATTTTCCTGAACTGATGTAGAGGAAAGGGAAAGAGAGTCAAATGACTTAACTTCTTTTGGTTTATTCACAGAAGAAATGCTTGAAACACTAATTGTGGGAAACTCTTCCGCTGATAAAGCAACTTTACGGGTTTTATCTATGTCAAACTGATAGGGTTTCTGAGGAGCTTTAACCTGTGCACTCTGTTGGTTACCATGCCGACATTCGGCTGCAAGATGATTATCCTCACCACAGATATTACAAGCTTTAGGTCGATCTGACGTCAGAATCTGAATCGGATGACCATATAATTCAACATAACTAGGCAATGACTTGTAAAGTTTTGTAAACACAATCAACTGTCGTCCGGAATAAATTGGGTACCTATGACTGTTAGGAAAAGACAAAGGAATAATGCGCTGTATGAGACCAAACTGTTGAAAAAAATGTTGAACTTGTTGACCTGTTATTTCAGAAGGAATGATTGAAACAAGAGCCGTAACTTTACTGCCACATTCGACATCCACATTGAGTATATATTCAATGCCGTTTTCAACATATGTAAATTTGTCTTTATGTTGTAATAATGTTTGTTCGAGAATAGTTTTACTCGTTAACTTGATGAAAATCTGTTTCTTGTAACTCGAATATTCAATTGAAATAACTTGTTCCGGAGAAAATCGATATTGTTGAAATATACTTTCATGTAGGGCTATGGTATTAGGTCGAAATCCTAATGGGTGAGCGTCTATGACTAAAGTATTTTCCCGTTTGATTTCTTGCATTGCCCTAGCAAAACGTATCAAACCTGTTTAACACTATAGAAAAGGTAGAGTTGAAACAACTCAACACTATCACTGAGGGCTAGGCCCTCTTCCAGTTTACTGTACCACAGGCAATCAGACAACCTTCTCGTCTGGGAGCACAATACGAACTGCTTCGCTAAATCGTCATACAGAAAACGTTCTAGATGCAAACGATATTTAGTGAACAACATTTGAATTAAACGACTACATTATAGATTCAATCAGTGTATTGGATCAAATAAATGTTGCTGAGCCCCCAAAACAAACTAAGTTCCTTGCACGACTTATCCCATGGTTTAATCACTTCCTATTTGTCAATTGGGAACCAGAATTTTTATTCATTGAGAATATTCCATTTCTATGAAAGCAAGCAAGATGGCGACAGCGAAACACTTGAGCAGCATTACTGTTTTCTTATCGTAACAAAATGTCAAATACTGCGCTTGCTTTCATAGAAATGGAACATATTCTCAATGACTGGGGATTGTGATCCCTAATTGAACAATGGAAAAGTGATTGAATCATGACATAAATCGTGAGAGTAACTTTGTTTGTGTTTGGGGTCCAGCAACATTTTTTTAGCGTCTATACAGTTTCACTCTAATGATCTTTCTGTCTGACAATTTAGCGAAGTCGGTAAGGCGCTCGGCTTCTAAGCTGAGCAACCCATGTTCAAATCTAGCTGCTGCCGTAATTTTTTTCTCCCAGTAACGAAATCAACACCGTGTGTTGAGTTGATTTAACACACAAAAATGGTAGTCACGCTGGGACACCGCATTGTGTTGAATTAACACAGCCATTTTTTACTGTGTATGGTATAAATAAAGGAGATACAGAAGTAATATATTTTGTCAGTTAGAAACAAAGCTTCTTCCTGAATTTGGGTATATGCTGGCTGTACCACACACCTTCAAGTACGATTACCCTGGAACATACACACTGCAGTGACGGTAGCCCACGAAAAAAGGGTGTACAGCACATCTTCTATGTACACCATTCACATTGTGTATTGCTGCTTCTTGTACTTATAACAATGTCCGTTTAAGTTTTTCCAAATCCTTTTGACACTATGTCCACATTATATTATCGCGCACAAGAAAATTGTTACGTATTACCGCAACAACGTTTTCGTGATGTCATTTCAGTACAAATTGATACATAAGTATCGCTCTTCCTATTTAACAGTTTCAAGTAAGCTATTAGATGGTCGATTTCAAGATAGCGACCATAACGATAAACCCCTCGTAAATAGCCGTCACCAATTTTAATACATTTCATTTTCATTTTTTAAGCTATTTCAGAAAGAAAGGGGTCTTTCCACAATGTTCAATCCTTTACTCCAAACGAATATCACATTCCCTCAATTCTCACAGAATCCATTTATGGCAGAACTGATTTCAGGAACGTATGTTCCATAAAATTCTAGCCCAAAACGATATACTATATAACACCCTTCCCATTTAATAAAATCAACTGAGATTATATGGCGGACTTCAAGATGGTGGCAATGCTTGTAATCATCCCCATTGATAGGGCACTATACCCGGGAACAATTTGTATCAGGGTTGAAATGTTTAAAACATTTTGTTTTAAACAGATGTTATAAACGTGTTTTAAACAGCGCGATTGTTTTAAACATTTTGAACATTTGTTTTAAACGATGTGTTTTAGCCGTGTTTAAACCAAGTTAATTTTATTTTTCTTCTTTGAAAGTATCATATTATTTTCAAGAGTACGAAAGGGTGTGTTTTTACCAGTAAAACGTATGCAGTTTGTCCCGACTGAAATCTAGTTTCGAAAATAATCACTATTAAGGCGTCGCAAGCCTACAGATGGAGACATAGAATGCGTTGTTTCTATTTATTCTGTATCGGTTGGCTGCTAGAGGCGGGAAATATTAATTCGCTTTCAATAATATGAAACAAGATGTTCATATTTCAATTCTTTCCTTTTTTATTATTAGTGAGAAACTGCCAGAAAAATAAAAACGTCATGGGCATGTATTTGCTTCTATGATTACATTGCTCTATCTTTTTCTTATATTTATGAGGAAAGGGGCAGTAGTGAGTAACTGGGTAGATTTGATAATCATTTCTTATTCGGTGCTTCGAGTTTATGCCGGGTGGTCGAACTTATTAGCTACTCTTAGAGCCATATTTATGAATCATCCCCAAGAGGTGGGTGGCTCCCAGGAGTATATAATTTCAATGCCCCTGGAAGCCACACACTCTTGGGGGTTATTCATAAATATGGCCCTTAGTGTTGTAAATAGAAAAAAAAGTTCGTTTTTTCTAATACTTCCGTTTTTTTTTAAAAAAAACCCGGGCCTTCGTTTTTTCTAAATTTCGATTTTTTTTTCAAGGGAGCAATTTGTAATGCTACTAACGTCTTTTTAAGCAAAGATTACTTTAATATAGGTAATTAAGAAGTAATACAAAATAATTAAACCCTATATTACAAATATTTTTTAAAAAGATTTTTCGGGTTGCTCAGTTCTCAGTGTTGCCAACTTAAAAAAAAATGATTTTTTTAAAAATCTTCCAGATCGTATCTGCCTCAAACTTAGCTTAAACATAATTCAACACAATAGAGGAAAGTTTTGGGTTTCCCCAACCTCAAACCCCCCACTCGTCAGTGTTGCCAACCTATTTTAAAATTGAACTTATAGAAATACCTTTATTAATACAAATCTACACGTGTGCATTGATTTACGCTAAATTTGACATACATGTTCATTAGGTACTGGGACAGGTCATACAGGCACCGTAGTTTGTCAGGGTTGCCTAACTATTAAAACATCTAAAATTTATTTTTGTTACAGATGGACGTATTCGGGTTGATTTACACCAAATTTGACATGTGCATTAGGTATTGGGATAGTTCATGTGAGTACTTTCGGCACCGCAGTTGTCAGTGTTTCCAACCAATTTCAGAAAATAAAATGTTTAATTGCTTCCATATCGTTGAATGTATTAGGACCAAACTTTGTATTATAGTACTGGGACGCGACTTAGAGGTACTTCAGGTCCCACAGTTCACAGTGTTGCCAATAAATTTTAAAAATTAAATATTTACTACTTCCATTCAGTTCAACGTATCCGCACCAAGCTTTGAGTATACATATTTGACATAATCGGAACATACTGGGGTTGTTCCCTATACCCAAGCACCCAAGTGTCAACGTTGCCACCCAGTTTTAAAGTTCAATTTTTCAAATGGCCCCCATACTGTAATGTGCGGATAGCAATTACCATACTTTCAAAAAAGCGCGTGGGGAGCCGCGGGACGTTCCTACGTTATGATGTGCTTTCAAATGATACTTCTCAGAGCCCTATTGCAACAGACTCATTAGATGAAACCTATATGTAGTTGCTTGTTTATAAGAGTATTCATTATGCATTTATACATCTCTTTTGAAATATCCATATAACATAAGATATTTTTTGTTACACTGTCTCTATCTGTATATATTTTCATAGTATATGGGGCGAGGCTTGGAGCCCGGAGCATGGTATAGCAATGCCAACGAACTTTTATAGTGAACCACAATGTACTAGTAAACGCAAACATATATCTGTGCCCTTGAATAGAAGCAGGTTATTTCCCGGGATTTTGAGCTAAAGATATTTGATTTTTTGGGACGGTAATTCTGATCAAAAATAAATATCTTCCTTGAATAATACCGTAATTAGAAATGAACGTATTGTATATGCGGGATGAGAGCATATTTCGGTAAGGATTCGTAGTTTTTCAGTTTACTGTAAAGATGTCTTCGAAGTTGCATTTATCTCTAAGAACTTAAATTCCTATAATTCAAAATATTTCTTCAGTTCCCTTGAGGTTTATTAGTATTTTATTACAAACTATACCAAATAACTTCAGTCCATATGTTCTTAGTTTCCTTTTGTTTGTCAGGGTGAAGATATAGGAAGTATAGCAATGTGACATTGAATGCATAAATAATCCCATCATTTGCCTCGTAAGGCTGCAGGCAAACAAAACCATAGTAAATTGGGATGAATGTGTGAAATCTTAAATCTAATCCTAAGCATTAAATACTTGCTTTGTTAAAAAAAAGGAAGGCATTAAAAGCATGAAAATGAACTGAAAGAAACTTTCAAAAACCATCACAGAAAATAAAGCTTTTTTTTTTACAACACTACGTACTCTGCTTATTTGCTGTTCATTTATAGACTTATTATCAGTGGGTTGCACAGGAAGGAGAAAGGATTTAATCTGGACACACTTTATTAAAGTTAGTCGTTCCGAAAATAACCGCAAAAGCCAAATGTAGATTGTGTAAAAAGGGAATGGCAGGTCATGTTGCCCAAATGAGAGAACATTTCAAGAAGTGTAATTCAAATCCCGTCCAGGACACTGGATAATTTTCCTTTATTGTTCCCATGGCTGGCGCTCTGAGATATACTCAGCCTGCTATCAAATTGAGTATCACAGTGTCCTTGATATTCCTGGGCATTTTAGGAGGCAGCGGAGCGTGGGACTGACCACCCCACCTCACTTCGTGCCGTTGGTCGAGAATATGTGGATCGCTACCTCCACATCCCCATGCGCCGTTCACGGCGCGTGCACATTGCACAAGGATACCTTTACTTTTTATATAATAAATATCTTTGTCATTGAATTTTAATAAATAGCAAATTGCATCAAATTTAGTTAAATAAAACCTACAATTTCTAGTAAATGCTTATGAATAGACCGGAAGCGCGATTGAAACGTAATAGAAGCTACTGCAGATGGAGTACCTATCATAACCCCTACCATTTTTTTTATTTTTAAGAAACTGTTTAAAACGTTTATCTGATGTGCAGGTATACGCAATGCTAATTGTTGACTTAAAACGCTCTCCTGTAAAATCAAGAAAATGGACAAAGCACGTTCTTTTCCTGTGATCCTCAAATATAAAATGTTAATAGAAAAGTAACAGGGCGTAGGTCGTGGGAATAACCTTGTTTATGTTTTAGAGTAACGCATTTCTGACCTTCCTGTTTTAGGGCAACGCTGTTTTGATCCAGTGATTTCTGATCACTAGCAGTTTAACCCAGTCAGTAAGATGCTGGACTTCTAACTGTACAATTCGTGTTCAAATTTCGCTTGGGACTTCTGTTTGTTTCTTTTCCTGAAAACAGAAATGTGGCTGGGTTTTGTTAGACAATTTACTGGAAATTTTCAGGCAGAGAAATTTTCGAGACTTGTGTCTGAAAATTTTTAACAGTGCAGAGCTTAAAGGGGCCAATTAAGAATAGTGGTCCTTGGAGATTATATCAATAAAGCGAACAATGCTACATCAACACATGAAGATTATATCGACAACATTAAATATTAAAGTTGCAGACGCTGTACTGTTAAAATGTTTTTGGAAGCATTCCTGGAAAAGCCAGGCAACCGTAGATGTCTGGAAATTTCCAGTAACTTGGCTAATAAAACAAGTCCCCTTGCAGTTTTCAGGAATAATAATAATAAAAAAATAGGACCCAAAAGCGAGATTTGGAAAAGGGTTGTTCAGTTAGGAGTCCATCGTCTAACTGAGTGGGCTAAACTGCCATTCATAAGAAAGTACTACATGAAAACTGTGTAGATGGTCAGAAATACGTTACGCAAACCCCGAGAACATGAACAAACTTACTCTTACGACTTACTCCATATTTTCATCTCTGTTTTCTATTTGTAATTTGGAACCGTAATTCCCATTCACTGAGAGTGTTTTCCATTTCTGTCATAATACGTGATCAAAATGGCGGAAGCAAACACTTGATCAGAGTTGCATCTTTGCTTTGGTTACGATAAGGGACCGTTTTCTTTCTATCTGCGCATGTGCGAAAATTACACTGGAACTGAAAACTGAGAATCTCCAACAACGCAAAGAAATCGCTCGGTGATTTTCTAGGATTACTCTGAAACATTCCTGAATATGAAACATTACTGGATATATCAATGAACGTTCCGAGTATTTTTTACAGTGTGCTTGCTGCTTCACGGTTTGGCGCAACAGCACACATCTCAAGTTTTGGGAAAAGGAAAATGCCCTATCATTATTAAGTTCGTCTCCTACAGGTAGAACTTAAAAAAGAATTTTAATTTGAAATTATTTATGGCTTTCAAGCACCTCAGGCTCAAACCAGGATACACTGCAAAAAATGGCTGTGTTAATTCAACACAATGCGGTGTCCAAGCGTGACTACCACTTTTGTGTGTTAAGTCAACACAACACACGGTGTTGATTTCGGTACTGTGAAAAAAGTTCCAACCGTAGTGAGAATTGAACGTGGGTTGCTCAGTTAGAAGTCGAGCGTCTTACCGATTTTTTTTACAAACTTTTATTGTTTATTCATGATACAAGGGAAACTTCTGTTTCAGACAAAATAAAACATACAGTGTAGACAATGAAATTTGGCGCCAACAGAGGAAATGTACTAGAGAATAGCTTGCCATTAACTAACATGTGTTTTACAAACTTTGAAAATTATTGGGTAATTCACTCTGTCTATGAACTGTGTATTATTTATTAATCACACTTCGTCAATTACTTCTAGAAAATTAGCAAATAACCGGCGTTGAATAGTAGACACTTTATAGTTGAATAGTAGTAACTTTCAACGAGTGCGCTTCAGGAAGTCAATATAGTCTTCTGCTGACATCAACTTTTGTGGTGTAGCAAATACATATTGCATGGTGTGTGCAGTTATCCAAACTACAGTATTATTCTTCGTTCGGGAATAAAAATTGTAGTCTGGGAAAAGAAACATATCACTTGTGAAAAACTGTCATGGTCGCCTACATATTAAGCCTAACATCCTCTGTAAGATATTCCAAATTATCATAAGGATTCCACATTCTGTTAACCTATGTCCCAGGGAATCCAGTTTGTTGCACTGTAGGCAAAGTTCTGTTGTACTGCGCTGAATCTTATACATGCGTTCTTGAGTTGGTATTAGATCATGGACAACTTCATACCATAAACTACGAACATGCTGTGGTAGCCAATTCTTATGTATGTTATTATTATATGTATATGTATATGAATATGTATATGTATTATGTATATTATTATTGTTAACCCATATATTATTCCAGTCATGGTCAGGAAATTTTTGCTCCACACGTGGAATTATCAATCCATAAACATTTTTTCTGAAACTGGAATACAACTGTTTTGGTTCAAAATAGATTTGGGGATCCATAAGTGGTATATAACTCCATTCTACGATCAAGGAACATGTAACCACACCACTAAGTTTCAAATAATTAACATTAGGAGGGTTATGAGCTGGGATACTGTCGGTCCAGCAATTAAGCCACTGGCTAGTGTGAGATGTTTGTAGACGATACAGTTTGAAGTTACGACTTAAAAACAACACTTTACTCTTTAGTTGAACATCAATTAATTGTAAACCACCACACTCGTGTGGTAACTGCAACACTGATCTCAGCACACGAATAAAATGTCCCTCCCAGATGAACCAACCAATTACTGATTGTATTTTCTTTGCACATTTAGCAGGTAAAGGTAAAATCTGGCTCACATACCACAATTTACTACAAATGTACGTGTTCACATACAAAATGCGCTGCACTAATGTTAAGTCTCGTTTTTTATGTTTCATACATTGTGTTCTGATTTGGGAGGTAAGAGTTTCCCATACAGCTATATCCTGTGCCTCTTCATCTAAGGTAAAACTAATGCCCAAGATTTTCATCTTCTCAACTGATTCATAAGATAAATATCTGGGAGCTAGTACCAACGCATTACAATTGTTAAAAAGGAAACTTTTTGATTTCTTAAAGTTTATATGTGGCCCACTAACAGTGCTATAACGTTGTATTGTCTCATAAATACAAATAATATGTTCGGCAGTTGTGCAACTCACACTAACATCATCTGCATAGGCAAAGACATTCAAATTTTGAAAATCATGTAACTGAGGTTGTCTAATGCTATTTAAAGTATACAAAAATGGTGTCAAACTCAGTGCAAATAACATCACTGATAAAGCACAACCCTGACGGACTGACAGTCGTATGGCAAATGATTGAGATAAATATCCATTAATAGAAATTTGAGATTTGGCATTACAATATAAGGTTTGTACAAGTTGAATCAGTCTCTGATCAAAGTTCATGCAGTGGAGCACTGCATATAAATACTCGTGATCTACGCGGTCAAATGTACAAGCAAAATCTAAAGAAAACAGACACGAAGGAAGTTTTCGCTTGAAGCGAAAATAATTGATCAAGTCTCTAATACTATTTAATGCATAATAAATGTTGAATTGCTTAGACAGTGCAACGTGCATAGAACCAACCAAGTATTCAACGTGGGGCTGAAGCCTATTAGCATAAAGTTTGGATATGATCTTGAGATCAGTATTCAGTATCGGGATAGGACGATAATCAGATACACTATAACAATTATTCTTTTTAGGTATAAGAATTATTATGCCATCATTTTGTAACACATTACCTTGTGTTATAATTTCATTCACTATTTGCGTATAGCTTAAACCATCCTTGCCAGGACAACTGTTTTTGTTACAAGATTTTAAAGTGCTCAAAATTTCATTAGCAGTCACTGGTTGTAATAATTGATCGTTATCTTCGTCCGTTAATTGGCGTGGTACATGAGAAAACAAAAAGTTCCAATCCTGAGTTGACACTTGCTGTTTGGCATATAGTCGTTCGTAATGCTGCTTATATATGCTCATTATATCATCGTGATTAGTAAGTACATTACCTACATCGTCTCGTAATTGTGAAATGAATAATTGTTTTCGACGGTTATGTGCACGAATAAGATGAAAAGAGGATATCTGTTCGTTATTAATCATTTCACTAGGGTACATTGTATTAGTGAACTTATTCAATTTCGTTCGTTGCATTTGCATAATTTTGGCTTTAATTTTGTTTATCTCTATGAAATTTTCTCTCTTATGCTGCCCTAACCATAGCTGATTCAAGACACAGTACCAAACTTCAAGTGGGTGATGAATTTCACGTTTTTTCTGCTCCTTGCCATTGTAAAACTTTTTAATTTTATCTTTTGTATATTGCGTCCACCAATGCTTGTTTGAAGGAAAATATTTCTGTTGTTTTACCCAATAACTCCATTTAGTTTTAAATTCCTGATAAATAGCTTCATCATCCAATAAACTAGGATTTAATTTCCAATAGGTAGCACCAAAAATCTTATCCGGGGTCTGTAAACAAATATTCATAATTACAGAGATATGATCACTATATTCAGCTGCTACAGCTGTGATAGTAGATGACTGTGATATAAGATCAGAACTGCAGTAGAAGCGATCCAATCTGGACTGAATTGTACTAGTTTTATATGTAAAAATAACATCATTACGTATGGCAACCCAAACATCAATTAATTGCAATTTGTCAACCAAAATTTGTAAACTTGTACATGGTACAAAATATCCTGTAGTATCACAAGCCCGCAACACAGCGTTAAAATCACCAGCAAATATTAATCTATTAGACTGGGAAAACAAAGGTACGATCTCTGTGTTTCATAAATTATCACGTTCTCGTTTGTTACAAAAAACGTTTGGTGAGTAAATATTTATAAATAAGGTGTTGTGGCTAACAAAACTGATGCCTCTACCAGATAGTAAGTGTTGGGTTTCATTGTAATGAATACCGTGTCTAATTAAAATACCACAGCCACGCTGATCCATTCCAGCATCGTAACAATAAACCGAGTCTAACTGTGTTGTGCATAATTCTTGTATACACAATATATGCATATCGAATTTAAACAGAAATTGTTTTAACAAGCTAATCTTAAAATCAGAGAAAATTCATTTGATATTGATTGTCGCTATTCGCGTAGTAAGGGACATATCAAGAAAGCAGATGAAAAAAATAAACAACCTCAGACACTTCATTCCAATGCCTAAGGCAACCTGTTAGTGGAACACACAAAACAGCGCCTGGTAAGAAAACCACTCTTCTTTAGATGCGTAGGTTAGCAATTCCGTGAGCACTGTAAATCACGTGCACTGAATCAAGGGAGAGAGAGAGAGAGAGAGAGGGAGAGTGGTGAAATTCTCCTGCTCGATTGTCTGTTCGAATTGTAGCACAACTCACAATCACACAAACTTCTGTATTGTTTGGTACTGACTGCCACCATGCAAAATTGCACGAGCAATAACCTTCCTCGCGTATTCTGTCTGTCTATCCGTCTTGTTAGGGAAAAAATCAACAACCTGCAAGCCACGTCTATTTCCTTTTCAATACGTTCTCGTTGAACATAACAATATGCACAAGAACCATAGTTTCATCTGACCGACACTAATATATTCAAAGATATCCAAGACATGGGATGTCTGTTTATCCGTCTGAAATGGCGAAAATAAAGGAGAAATAACGAAAAAAACATAAAAAAATCAGCCCTGATTATTTCTTTTGTCTAGTCTCAGTTCATCCTCACATTTTTCGGATTCATTACGCTCTTTCCGTTTTCTGACACTTTTCACAGATTCCTCTTTTTCCGAATAAAGGAGAGAAGCTAGATTAGATAGAGGAAGATTTTCTTCTACTATTTCCATATCGTGCTCTGTATTTTCTTCTGTAAGCTAATCGGTCAGATTTGGCATAGATCGAGAAGAATGTTCATCTGTTTCAATAGGAGGGAAAACGTTTCTGCCACTAATGTTTATACCGGCATTTACCTCGTGGAATTAAAACTAAACAGGAGTTTCTGTGGGAACTGAAGAAATCTCATTATGAGTAGGTATGGACGACGATGCAATTTCGTTATTTTGCCAATTTGGACTTCGAGGAGGAACAGTAACAGCCATGCTATGCCACACACTGTGGACACCATCTTGTTGTACACTTTCACTGGTGAGTGGGGGTTTTTCTTCAAGTTGTTGCGGGACTGGAAGTACACGTTCTTTGTGAACTTGGAGTAATGCGGTCAGCTCACTCACCTTATCCGCAGATGTTACACTTAAGGGCGGGGAGGATGGTGTCGTTGACACATGTCGTTGAAGGCGCATTTTACGTTTTTCACAATTTGCGATGGAGTGTGTTGGATCCTGGAAAAAAAAAGTCGGAATCTGACCATCATAATAAACATGACCTCTAAAACTGTTTACCATAATACGCGATGGAATGGGACGAACAATTTGGACAGATGCGACACGTGTCCCATTGAACACTGGGAAACAAAAACGTTGACCCCATTGTTCATTAACTATCTTTTTCACAGAGCCACATTGATTGAGAACATTTTTAATAGCACTATTATCTAGTTCTAATGGTAAGTTCAATATACGAACTGAAGTAGTCCCATCACCTGCAGGGGAAACAAGCACTTGACTAGTAGTTCCATCGTCATGGGTATAGGGAAGTGTTGACGGAGTGGACCGTAGAAATTTATCATAACTGCCCACTGACACAAATTTCATATATACACAATAGGCCTCATTGTCCAGTTGATCTGGTTCCACATGTAAAACAGTATTTATCCATTTGTGAATATCCAAGGCGGACGGCCGTATGTGCCTGGTTTGCTTGTTAAATTCACACTTTACTGTGTTCTTTGGAACAACACGAAACATTATCAATGTTACTTTATAAACAGCACAATACTATCAATATATAAATTCACACTAAAGAACAGTAAAACTTCTGAAACACAAAGCTGTTCAGTGCAGCTTAACACGAAAGTCCTTCAAATCGGGAGCAAGCAAGTATGCGTCCTCACTTGGTCACGACTCAACGCAAACTCCCTACCGACTTGGCTAAATCATCAGAGAGAAAAAGGCACTGCATGCAAACGATATTTAATGAACAACATTTTTATTACACGAATACACTATAGATTTAAACAGTGCAGAGGATCAAATATATGTTGTTGAACCCCCAAAACAAACTAAGTTACTTGCACGACTTATAACATGGTTTAATCACTTCCTATTTGTCAGTTGGGAACCAGAATTCCCATTCATTGAGAATTCTATTTCTATGAAAGTAAGCAAGATGGCGACAGCCAAACACTTGAGCAGCATTACTGCTTACTTATCGTAACAACATGTCAAATGATACGCTTGCTTTCATATAAATGGAACATATTCTCAATGGATGGGGATTGTGATCCCTAATTGACCAATGGAAATGTGATTAAATCATGGCATAAGTCGTGAGAGTAACTTTGTTTGTGTTTGGGGTTCAGCAACATTTTTTATATGTATACTGTTTGAATCTAGTGCTTTTCCCGTCTGACGATTTAGTCAGTCGGTAAGACACTCGACTTCTAACTAAGCAATCCATGTTGAAACCTCGCTGCAGCCCTAACTTTTTTTGAGTAAAAAAAATCAACACCGTGTGTTGTGTTAATTTAACACAAAAAGTGGTAGTCACACCTGGACACCGCATTGTGTTGAATTAACACAGCTATTTTTTACTGTGTAGAGTGGGGGGAGCATGTTGTATGGTAGTCTTCCAGGGCCTAATTAGTAGGTACCATCCCGGCATTTACCTCGTATGACTGAGCATAAACCCTGGAAAACCTGAGTCAGGATAAGCGTCGCTGGGATCGTTCCCCAGACTTCCCCCATTACGAAACCAACGCTATACCAACTATGAATTGAGAAATGCAAAATCCTTAACTGCTAAGTAAATTAAGATATTACAGTTTCTTAGGAGTTTGGATCTAGTAATTTCTACATCCCAAATGGGAAATATTAGCTTCTGGAAATAAAAACTATATGTACGAGTATTAATAGAGGAAATAACCGGGATAGACTGAAATAAATTATCCATGTGCAATATCGATCTCCTTGACAGCAGTATTTTTTACAGTCTGACATATTTTATAGATTTGTCATACTTATTATTTCTATTTTCCTGTGTGTATTTTTAGCCCTCCATATACTTATGCTTGATTTTATGTTTGTATTATAAAATCACAGTTGAAGATTATACAGCTTGGCGGAAAAGAGTTATGAGTGTGTGTTTATATTTAGTAATCGCAAATATTTATCTTTTATTAGTTATAAAATCATGCGTATGTGTAGTACTCTCCTACAATATGTATGTTATTATGTGTGAGCAAACGCAAATACAGCATATAATGCTTTTGTGCACTCGGCTTGTTAATATTTGTGCATATCAGATGCAATTAGCTAGTGGTTCGGAAGTCAATATTAATTCTAGATATTATATTAGTCGTAATAGAAACATTTTCCTATGACACGTTGTTCACTCACAAAATAGAACAAATCTACAGAGTGTCCATAAAGTCCGTTGCACCCTCTGTATGTTCGGTACTACTGCAAATACGAAAACGAATGCATAAACACGCCCTTCATTATTTTGAGGGGCTCACATTTTCAGCTAAGAAATTTCATCCTCACACAGGAATGAAGCAACTGAGAGGTGGAAATGTGGAACACAATGTATATTGTTGGGGAGGGTTCAGCAAGCTGTATACGAAATGGAAAGTAATTTGTACAGAATGAATACGAATTGTGAGAAAAAAACGAAAAATGTCTACGCGTGAGAGAAATAGACGAAAGCAAGAGTGACGGTTGCTGTGCTGGCCGAGTGATAAGGCAGCCGACTTCGGGGTGTAGGGTCGTGGGTTCAAATCCCATAGTCGATTTCCATTTTTTTTATTGGTTGAAACAGTTTTGTATACGAGCTGATAGCTGTCAACCTACGAAGAGAATAACATGTTTGGGAAACGAGTTTTGTTCTGTTGTCAGGCAGCCAACTGATCGCGTGCAAGGGAGTTCGACCGATCATTGCTAGTGTTGTGTATTCCCATATATACTTCACTGGACGCAGAACGAATAGTGCGACAATCAAGTGGGGCTCTGGCTTCGTGTATTTTAAGCATGGAATGTGGTATATGCTAATTTTCACCTGCAAATGAGGTTGAATTACTGTGCAAGTAATTTGGTGTTGGTGATGCGTCGACTGCAAGCAGATGTGAGAAGAAAATAGCACAGCATATGGGTAGTATTATTACGGCCCACTCCGAAGACGATAAACTCGAAATGAACGAAGATGAGGACATGACATACAATGGTGACGATGAATGCGCATCCTCGCCGGATGTAAAAGACCCAAACACTATTTCACTTAATCAGGTCGTATTCAGCAACGGTAAGTTAGTTGATGCCGAGAAGGTGCGTCAAGCTGTCACATTCTATCGATCCTCTAGCAAATGAGATAGATAGTTGTCGTTCATGCACGCTTAATTTCGATTTATTAAAACTGAAAGGGTCGTAACACGTTTGCGCCAATTTGAATAGAACGAACAATCAGCAATAGATCGTCGTAATCAGCTCCGTGCACTGTCAGACCAACTGCGCGTAATAGTGAAGGACAAACTGGGGCGCGGAATCATCCTACATGACAGTGATTTCCAAGGACTGGCGTGTAAATTAAACAAACAGTTTCCGATACCACGATTTGAACCATCGCTGTTTTGGATCCAATGCTTTAAACAGGCGAAACGAATTGCGTTACGACATATGACAAAATTTGTTAGTCGTTGGACATTGAGAAGCCGACAGGAAGTGGAAGACTATTCCCGTGCGTTTGTCGTCAACGTTCGTACTAAAGGTATCGACCCATCTTCCATCCTGAATGCAGATCAAAGTAGTATCACCAAAGAACTGTATTCGACGCGTACTTTGGCGTCAATAGGTGCAAGGAGCAGTAACATTAGGCAGGCATTAGGGCAGATGGCACTCTCGCACCGAAACTGTATGTGTGCTCGGAACCAATGGCCAATTCTAGGACAAGTTTCATTGTGACACTAAAATTTGGTCGTGGAATGTGGCCGCTCGCATATCATGACGAAAGATCATATGCTGTCGTGACTGCGGAAATGCATCATGGTACCAGATATGGCTAATCATACACTATTAATCGTGGATTCATGACCTCCATTGAAGCAACACGCAGCGATGACGGCATTACTGCCAGTTGGTAAAACAATGAAGGTTACTAATATTCCACACTCCGGAATCGGCAGCCATTACCTCTTTTTTTTAAAAAAATACCTTTATTTCAGTATAAATCTGTTTACATTTATATTTCTTAAATTTACATTTGCTTTGATTTGCTGTTGTGGTTTTCCTCTTTCTTAATACCGCTTAATATTACGAGCGGTTAATCTGCTCTTTAATTAATAACAACATTCTGCTTATACAAAATCCATTTTAATGGAGATACACATTGTTAAAATACAAAGTTTATTCACAACGGGGAAGTTAAAATTACTAAGCCCCTGTATGTTTACCACTCTTGACTTATACTTTTATGTAAAAAGTAAGGTTTGCTAGACTACTGACCTTACCACCTCATATTGATTATATCTTTTAAAAAATTGGTAAAATATTTCCTTATTTCTGCCTGTGTTAGCTTACTGATTTCAATTGTTAGAAAGACATTATATGCTTGTTCATTCTTATTGATTTTAGAATCCAGTAAATACATTAATGTCATACTTGTTATCCAGATGACTGCATTTGTTTTGGTTTGTGGGAAATACCTATAATCCGGAAATCTAATACATTTCTCAATCGTAATATCTCTGAGTCTGGAACGTACTATACTGGCTAGAATATTTTGGAAAGTGTTCCATGTTGTTGCTACCTTTGGTCATTCCTGGATTATATGTTTAAAATTACTTTCTTTCTTACAATCCGGACACTTGTTTGTTTGAGTTATTCCATATTTGCTTAGTTTATCTAGAGTTGGCCATTTTTCATTAATTACCATATACCAAATCATTCTTATTCTATTTGTTACTATTTTGTTGTGTATATTTCCCTATATATTCTGCCAATTGTAATTTGTAGTTTCTCTTTGTATTTTAGGTTCCTCTATTTATAAAATTAACAGATATTGGTACAATTGTTTCATCTTCATTTCTTCTATTCTGACATGGTTCAGTATTACATAGAACATTTCGTTAATCGGACCTTTTCTTAAAACATAATTATACGACCATGGATGAATGTTGGTGGGTGCCGTTAAGTCTGTTACGGCATAACAGGCAGCAAGAATGGCTGCCGTAAAAGTATACGGGTAATTTAACTGGGTTATTAGCATTTTATGAAGTAACAAAGCTCGTGCTTTCGTATATATATCTAAGTATTTGATACCTCCTAACTCGTATGGCATTACCAGTTGAACCTTTTCTACTCTAAATATGTGGTGACGCCACAAGAAAAATGAAAAAGCACTGTGTAATTTCCTAGCATATGCCAACGGGATGGGAAGTACCTGAGCTATGTAACACAACATACTCATTACATATTGTTTTAAAAACAAATTTCTCATGAACAGG
>JAGDQP010027904.1:573-13022 GCA_022664845.1 Lepisma saccharinum
TTCTTTAACAACACCTCAAGCACCTCCCTACACCTTATAGGTGCTGAGATATAATTTTCGCCCACGGACGGACAGACGGATTGAGCGTGATTATAAAGCCCATTTTACTATAGCTTCGCTATCAACGGACCTTAAACGGACCACCCAGCGACAAGAAGTGTAGTTAACTGAGTTAGAACTTAAAATTCATTTTCGACCAATTAGCATTCACTCCAGGATTGATGGTTTTCACCATACTGAGAAGTGCTGCTTTTCTTCTCTTTGTTTTCTTATTTTGTCATATTTGTTTAAGTTTCTGTTAAAAATAAGTGAGAAATAGAAACTATAACTGATAATTCAATCAGCAACAAAAAAATCAATCTTCTGCTATCAAAAAGTGAGAAAATAATGACGTCACATTGGCAATTAAGCAATGGAACATTTTCTGGTAGTTAGTTTACCAAACATCGTTACCACCTTATACGAAATGTAACCATGTAAAAGCAAAATAAAAATACAAAGCACTTCAAATTGTTATTGTTCCGTACGTTTTTGAATATCATGTCATTCGACTTCAGACAGTTTTGTATCTTGTGATTAGTCTATAAAAAGACTGTTTGACTGAACGTATGGAATATTTAACTAACTTTTCAATCACACAAAGAAAATAACGCAGAAAGGAAATAAGATATTTTAATAGCATAAAAAAAGAAAACACTTCCAATTTATTTAACGTCCCACAAGTCAATTTCCCGTTGTACTTGTTTAGAGACGCATCTCATCGTTGTTTAGAGGCCAATTGTTAAGTTATTCTCAATGCATATTCATGATAGTCAAATCACTAGTAAGATTTCAACAAAGACTTACCATTTTAGTATTAACATAATTCAAAGTGTTCAAGACGAAACTTATTTCAGTTCAATGGTAGAATCTCACCTCTGGTGCTTGGGATCGTCGGCTCGACCTCTGCTTTTGCCATGTGGGCATTCTGGTTGACAAACACCATGTGTGTATAGGTTTTCTCCCGTTTCCTCTCACTTTCTTTATTCCGCCAATTCACCCATCATCATCCATCCGGTATGCGCCAAAGTCGCTCAAAGGCCTTAACAATTACATTCAAATTCATGTTCGTATCATATGTTCCATTTCGAGGTGTCAGCAGAATATTTGAATGTGATTAGAATTGTTTTTTGTATTAATAAAATTACTTTAGGATCGAATGACAATCAAACTAAGTAACTCAGAAATAGTTGTTCACTAGAACACGTGTGTAGTTGGTTCCGTGAGCACTTTTGTATGTAAGGGAGATATAAGGATACACTGAGTAGAGCGTTTATCCCTGTATGGACAAGGACTTACACGTACATTCATTTTTTCTATCGCTCAACGATGACATTGTTTAAATAACTATTTTCTTCAAATCTTTTTGTTTTAGATTTTAGTCACTTTCTTCCTGTTCCGTTCCTTGCTTAGTTTCAATTCTGAGTGTTCATGGGAATGTATTCCTGAGAGATGCTTCAACACTTAACTAGGTCATATGATATGAAGGACCATCCTACTACATTTTAGAAGATAATGTGTAGTTAACGATAATGAGAATTAGCATAAATCAGTCATATTTCATTATGCAGGGTATTTACGAAGTAACGGTAATAAATCAAAAGTTGGATTCATCAAAGTGGAAAAAAAGAAAATCATTTCTTTAAACAAATGGGAAATACCCTTAGTTTACCAGCAAGATGCACCGATGTTCAGCCTAGTATCATCTTAATTGACGTCACACCTTCACAAATAATGTGGCAACCATTTTCCACGTTGCAAATCTGAATCTCAGTTATGTTCAAGGAAAGTATTTGAGTAAAGTTCACAACTGAGGGACTCCAGTGTAAAAGAGATTTCCTTCATAAGAAATTCTTTAGCAATTAATTGGCATTGCGCAAAATACAAGAATAGAACTGTCACTCTAAGCTGCGTTCTTGAACCACAAAATTTAATGAAATGCATGCTTTACCTACAGTATTTGTTTAGATTTGCTATGCCAAAACGTCCTCCTACGTCTTTAGTTGTTGCGATAGTTTATCCGTGTTCAAAGTGCCTGGACACATTTTGCAGCCTCCAACTCGAAATATGTGCAAGCTTAAAATTTCTCTTTGATGGAACCTAATTCATGTTGGTGTGAAGAATTTCCTTTCTCATTTATGTCAATCGCTTAAATAAACAAGACCCTGTATATTAAAATTAACAGTATTGAACATTTGAATGATATTTATTTATCTAACAGACTTGTACTTACCTTATGTTGAAAAGTACAAATATTTAATTCGTTAAAAACGAAAATTGATATTAATAATATAGGAAAAACAACTTGGACTTACCTGAGGTTCTCTTTTCTGTTTCAGATAGCAGCATCCGTCTTGACGTATGTGGTTATTCTTATTCAGTTTTCTCATGATAACAACAATGCCTTCAAAGAAAATGAATCAGTTACAACGTCTTACAATTCAACTATTTAATTAGAAAAAAGTATCTCTTATAAGAACTTTACCACCTGAGGACACATTTACTGAATTTGAGAAATGTGTTACAATATAGTGTAAAGTGAATAAATATAAATGGATATTTATGGATATTACAGATGAACATTTGGCGTCAAACGATTGCTGATTGACCAAAAGATAAACATTAATTAATGCCATATTATTAACAGGACATTTAGAAGTTATTAGCAGGACATTAGACATAACAAGTTATAGTAGATAACATTTCCAACTGTAAAAGCAGACACAAAGCCAACTCAACATTACAGTAAAGGTTAAAACATTACGCCTTGGCATAACCGAGTTTAGCTATAAAATTAATTTTCACTTCTTGTATGATCTTTTTTCTTTCTTAAACAGTATATTTATATTTGTTTTTATAAATCTATCATTGTGTGATGTAGTGCCACTGGAAATAATTCATGTCAAAACAATCTTCTGAACATTGGCTTCTTAATCCAAATCCCGTTATCGCTTTACTGCATCTTCAGAGACATTATGATCTAAATTTTATATATTTTTTTAATTTTTGCTCACTGTACCTGATTTAATTTGACACAGTCTTATTTCTTAAAGTTTCGATCGTTTACTGTTATTTCAATGGATAATTTTATTATTCTTTGAAAATAAATAAGCATTTTATGAACGACAACGTCTCGATTTTCCCATACTTTGAGCACATTTGCAAAAACAACGATCAAAGTTAAATTCGTCACATGGATAACTATGAAATAATTTAGTTCATATTTTGCCCGCTAGATGGTAAATCATATTCGCAACTTATAATTATAATAATCATATTCACTAAATGGTAAATCATATTCGGTAATTAGGTATTGTCTGTGGAGGATTCACTGTTTTACATTCTAATATTCTCTGTGCTACGGAGTCCGATGATAGATTTTTGAAGAGACAGAGGAATTATGTAAAACTATGAACTTACTAATGATATTAAACACTTTGTGATCAGTGTCTCTGTAACCAACAAAACCCTGTTATTGTGTAAGACTACGAATCGCTTGGAAATTAAGTTATCAAATAAGTAACAACCGATTGTTTCATTTATTCTAGGCAAAAATAGTGTTTTAACCTGGAGTGAAATTCATAACTAACTACTGCTGCATTTCGTTAGTGAATATTTCTGAAAATCCTGACTTTTATGGAATTATCTAATACGTGATATGGTAGTAGATGTCATGGTTACCAAAAGACACAAATACAAGGATTTTCGGATAAGGTGACGTAACTTTCCCTTCATTCGTTAAACGACTACCACTATGGAGTCATGGGTATTTCTTTACCACATTCCATTATAATAATATTTACATAAGTACACACACTTATTCCCATCTCATATTCTTTAATTCTGCCTTACATTGCTTTACACGTAGTAGAAACACTAATCGGAGCGTTCAATTTGCATGTTCTTGTGAATTTGCAAGTTTTCATCGATTCGTTGAATCAGATAATTTCTCCTGTACTTACCACTTTATGAGTAGATAATTCCTCTCTCAGTTTAATTCAATTTACTGAGCTGCACATAACAAAATAGGATATCTAAATTATTAACTAAAGCCAGGACCAAAATGAAACAGTCAACTTTGTCCACTTTTCCGTTCAAGTATAAAAAGGAACGAACTCTCAGTTCTAACTTATTATTATCTTACGCTTTGTATAGTGATGTTTAGTTGCAGGGTTTGGCAACTATGGAGAATTATTATTTTATTGGCTGTATGGTAACTATAGTGATTCTAGAATCAATAAGAGAAATTGGAAGACATGTTTTAACTAGTGATACGTTAGAATTACATGGGATGCACGTAGCTTACTTCAGAAAGGTTACTAATATTATACCTACGTCAGAAGTTACCTTTGTATGTAGTTTATGTGATACGTTATACGCCAATAGAAACAATAGATATAATGATACGGACCTTCCATTATATGATTAAGAACATTATATGAAACGTTTCTAAACCTAAATAAGGTTATTGCATTTAAACATTTCGTCGGACGTATAAATAGTAGTGCAGTAACTTTCTGTGTGTGTTCCCAGTGTTCAACAAATGAAGAACACAGAAAAGGAATATGCTTTTCTTGATTTTACAGGAGAACGTTTTTGATACCCATGTTCATCATTATGTACACCTGCACATCAAATAAGGATTTACTTGTAATAAATGGATCATGAACATTATGCTCATGCACCATAGTTTGTTAGAAAGGCCCTTCAAAGAGCGTACGGATGGCACTCTTCTCATAATTCAGCCAGAAATGGACATATATAGCACTCTCTTTCACTGTCGTTATCAATGTCTTTGTACTTTAATATATTTCAACTTATATGATTATGACTAGTTAAATTTCGACAAGTTTTCTTGCGTATGCACTTGAAATAACAAACAATGAGAATACTAATCACTTAATCTCCTTTATCAATTCGTTGATGAAACAATAATATTTAATTTTCATATTTAAATATATTGTAGTCCAGAAAAATGCTTTTAATGAAATTAATCATTTACATTCCAAATGATGCTTTTGTTGAAGAACGGCATTTACTAAGCAAACAATTACCAGCAGCCTTCTGTAGTTTCAAACATCAATTCACGACTGTTTCCTGAGTAAGTCACGAATTGCTTATCTCAAATAATATTCAAATTTTGGTACACAATTTTTATTTCTCTAAAAATTGTCCTTGTGACATTACCTCGGTTGG
The DNA here is from genome assembly GCA_022664845.1 of Lepisma saccharinum. Taxonomy (NCBI): domain Eukaryota; kingdom Metazoa; phylum Arthropoda; class Insecta; order Zygentoma; family Lepismatidae; genus Lepisma; species Lepisma saccharinum. Next base: position 5,809 of record JAGDQP010027904.1, read on the forward strand.
GAATGGTGTATGATGTGATTTCGTCCATATATCCTATCTTAGTAGTGTCCAATATATTCTGTGTGCTGCCCATTTCTATATCTGATGATCATGGCATAAGGTATTTCCACATTTCGAAATGTAAGAAAAGGTTCTGCTTTCTTGTTTCCTTCTTTGTTTCAATTGGCAATATTTTGTCAATTCTACATCTTCAAATGCGAATCAAAGAAGAGTTCTACCAACACATGATATTCTTGGATATAGTTTCTGATCTGTTCTCTGGTATGATTGTCATGGTGATTTCTTTAAGGAGAACATCCTACGTAATCAGTATCTTAATGACACTCCAGAAACTGGACATTTCACTCAAATTGCCTGTTCCATATGTTGCGCTAAAGAAGTTGTCTTACAAGACAATTAGTGGATTTCTTCTTTTGTTAATATCAAGGCAAGTTTCTGATGTCCTTACTCATGCATCCCCAGGAGACACCACCGTCCTTCATGTAATAACTACTTTCTTTTTCTACTTAGTCCCATTTCTTAACGTAGTAGAACTGCTTCTCTTTTATGTACTTTCTCAGCACGTTCATGAGAGGCTGAGTTTGTGTAAGAAAGCTTTAAAGAACATTCACCACGAAACAGGAAGTAGGCAGGGCCCAAATGTAACAGATAAGACAAGTGTCTTTGTCAGTGTTCTTGAAGTCAGGAGGAAATGTTTGGAACAACGTAGTTTTCCAATCTTCTCCGAAGAAGCTGGTCAACGTCATACTCAGACACCTAATCACAAACATGGCAGCTCGAACGAAATTCGATTTCTGCAAGAAGATAACATTCTAAGCAATCAACAAACAGGAAAAAATAAGTTCTGGTATCTTCATTGCCTTGAGGCAATTAGCTTTGCATATGATTTGTGTTGCGAGTGTATTTCTGCTATGAACAAGGCCTTCGGTTTATGTTCTCTTGTGGATGTAGCTACTAATTTTACACACCTTGTACTTTTTCTATTCTACTCTGTTAAAATTTTAATATTGAACCGAGAACCTCAGGCAGGATTAATTTACATGGGACTTTCAATGATTTTCTACTCGGCGAAATTGTTCTTGTGGACTTTACCAAGCTCTGGAATTGGAAACGAGGTACGTAAACATTCTGCATTAAGGACATTTCCTTTCTAAATATTTAATTAGAAACATTTAAGATTTATTTGAAAGTTCTAACGAGGTTAGCTACTCAATGTACTTAAAACCTAAACTTTGAGGAATTGGATCTAGCACAGAATAATGTTAATGGAAAGGCTAACAAAAGAATACAGACCTTTGCTCATAAAATTTATAAGGCAAGATTACTGATTCCTCGGGGAAAGGCTAATTGCTACCTGTGTTGGTAGAAGTTAATACATCTGGGCTTCCATTGGTTGTGCTATATACGGTAAACTTGATAGTCACGAGTTTTAATTTGCCACTGTTTCATAAATACTAGAGTGCGTGGTTAGAATGTCCATGTATCACGCTCAATAATGTTTGTAGTAAGAACCGGCTGAGCTATAATTATTATTTTTTCAGTTTCTGTCTATGCATTTCAAGAGGTGCTTCTACCAATCAAAATGTTTATTCCTGGAAATTAAATATGTCTGGCAATTTTTCAGAAAAGTCCTTTTTTTGCGAGTTTTGCCCTGCATTTGACAATAGTAATCATAGATCTACTGAATAAGAACCAAGAACTGTATCCTAACTAAAATGTTGTATAGTGAATCTAAAGACATTGCTTTTAAATAGATTTACAGGGATCCATACATATAATTTTGTGCCAGACCCTCTTGCAAAATATTAACGTATTCATAGCTACTGAACTTTTTAAATAAGTGTGTGTATAAGTCATATTAAATATTTACTTTTTTGTAACTAATAATACCGTTCCGGTATGAACTTTCATCTACTTTATATACTCGTAGAGGATATTTCTGGGAAAGCGAGATTCACCTGAACATTATATAAACGCGAGAAGCTAATATAACGTGAGATCCTCATTCAAGTTTTCTTAACTGTAAGCAGAGCTAATAACTCCAGAGACCGTATGATTCACCCGTTATTATGAGAATAATGAAACAATGACGGCTAAGATGCCCTCTAATTCAGGGCACGTAGCTGGAATGGAAAAATCTGTTTTTGTCATTGGTAAGTCGGAGACAAAGAGGCCGTTCGGAAGACCAACAATATTAGAAGTGATCTTTGAGAGTTAGATATTCGTGATGAAAACTGGCTTGATGTTGCCCAGGGCAGAATCCAATGACGAGCATTTGTTTCCGCGATGATGAACTTACGAGTTCCGTAAGTCATAGAGTAAGTTAGTAAACAGAGCTAATGCAATTTACATTTTAATCAAATTGGATGTTAAAATACAAAAAGACGATGATACCTGAAACATTCGGTAACACATAATCAGAAAACGTTGTTATAAAAATGAACTTCTATGAATGCACTATGTATTGAATTGTTCATTTATGGCCTTTAGCCGTTTTTTGCTCAGTCCGAGAGATGATAGGGTTAGGAATATGTAAGGTAACGCCAGGGCCTTATTTAAGGTGCCACCCCGGTATTCGCCTGGTGAAACTAAAGGAGACCCTGGAAAAGTTCAGTCAGGACAGTCGGCCGTGGCGTTTGAACCCAAATGCCTACTCATTGTTAATCCGAAGTCCGCGACGTTACCGCCTGGATCACAAGGACTGGGTTCTTTTCCTTTTGTAGAGTAGCAAAAAAATTTTGAATGTGATTTTGTCTACAATCTACGGGTTACGTAGTCGTTTAGTTCTGCTGTAAAGGAGTTCATAAAGGTAAGTTTCTTGTGGAATCTCAGTAATCATTTCTCTATGTCTTCTCTGATTTTTTAAAATTTTATTTGCTATAAACTTGCTTATTGACGGTCATCGTGCAAGTAAAAAAGTCATGATCAGATAAGCATTTCTGGAGGGGAAGTGCTAGAAACAAAATCCAAAGAGACGCCACTCCCTTCGTCACAATCAATACACTGTCCATTAAAATTTCATTAAGGTTTGATGTTCCTTGGAATGACGCTTGAAAATAACTGATTAATCTTAGATGAATAATTTAATACATATAAATAAAAATGTCTTAAGTGCTTCTACACTTGTTTTACAGGTCGATAAAATCAGAGTTTTAGTGCAAAAAACTCCGAAAGAGAAAATTTGATGCAGAGTTGAAAGAAGAGGTATTTCAATCTGTTTCCTTTTATTATTTCAATTTATTAAATCTTTTGTGTGAGTTTGTTTCCAAGTCGTAACGAATCCAAAGAAAAAATAAAAATTGTGTTAACATGGTTAAGAGCCACACTTACTAAAATTGATTGTTGCTAAAATTGTAAATCCCAAAGATTAAGTTTTTATTAATAAGTATTAAAGAGACAAACGTTTTTGTCGTTTCAGGTACATTTGAGTTCTTTGGATTTGGTGACGTTTGCAAACAAGATACACTTAGATATGTGATCACTTACATATGTGATCTAAGTTACCTTCATTTGTAAACATATTAATAAAGATCTAATAACATGTTATGGATATTAAATTTAAATCCTAACAAAAAAGCGTGTATTTCAACTGGAAGAAAATATTGTTTGAATGCAGTTCTAGCGATCCATATTGCAAGTCAGCATTCTTCTTTGAATGTCATCGGGTTCAGTGTTCAAAAAAGACAACGATTCAAGTTTATTTATATTCCTAAAATCATGTATTTATCACGTCTTTAGATCACACTTGTTATATGTCCATATTTTAAGTTTTACAGAAGAACAATTTGAAGATTGGAACTTCTATTAATAGTAAGGGGACAGTGTTAAAAATGAATATTTTCGATTAGATAGAATTGTTAATAATGGGCGTCTGAACAATAGAAATTGCTGGATAAATCATTTTTGATCTTAAAAAAAATGACATACGCCAAGTGTGCTCTAAAGACGCGATATATTCACATTCGTTAGTCTATTGAGGATGCAATAAATCGATATGTGTATAGTCAGAATTCAGTGGTACTAACTTCACAGAAATATGTACTTATGGGATTTTTCTTCCTGTGTCGGAAAGGGAAATTAATGAACGTCAAAAGTAAATGTACCATTTTCATATGGGGACTAAAGGTTTGTTTTAACAGCACTTAAAGTTTCCGCATCGCCTCTCAAAGAAAGATCCAACTGTAGCCATCACGAGGAAAATAATAAAGTCAAAAATAGCGAAAGAGTACGAGAGGAAGTTTACAACAGCTTGTGGAGTTTACGGATTGTCCAAAGTTCACAAAGGAGATATTGCACTTTGTCCCACAGTCAGTCAGTGTATTTATTCCTTAGATAATTTCTTGACTGAGTTCCTGCAGCCCTACACATGCGGAACTACCCTTCCCTTGAGTAATTATTTTTTGATTTTAAGACTATGAAGAACATTAGGATTGAAGAAATCTTGACTCAACACAATTTGTTCATAGTTTATGAAACAAGAAATTGAAGTGATTATGTGCAGAAATTGTCAATTAAAATAATATTCAAGAAGTAGACAAAATATTTTAGTTGTAACCACTAAATATATGAATTATAATTAGTTAAAATTAGTGTACGAAATGTTTAATAGATGCATATTTCATTTGCAGCTGCAGATGTTTGCGGCTCAAATAAATTCCAGAAAAATTGGATTTACTGCTTGTGGATTCTTCTCTCTGGACTTCACATTACTCTATACGGTAATTGCAATTTGTAGAGAACATTTGTTTGGTTCAAAACAAATCATCGCATAGCTTGTAAAGTGCATACTAAAACGTTAAATATTTTAAGAACTTGTCAAATTCACATTAACTGTCAGAAGATATTTGCGTTGCTCAGAAGCAAAGATATCTAAGTGAAACCAAAGAAGTGAAATGAAATTGCAGTTCATCTTTTATACACGGTGCAAAATATATGTTACATTAACTAACTAACTCTATGACTTACGAAACTCGCAAGTTGATCGCCTCAGTAACAAACGTTCGCAACTGGATTCTATCCTGGGCAACACCAAACGAGTTTCCATCACGAACACCTACTTCTCGAACATCCCTTCTAATATTGTCCTCCCAAACACATTTTGGTCCTCCCAACAGTCTCTTTCCACCCGGCTTTTCAGCAAGGAGAGCATATAATCTTCGTTTTTCTCCCAACAGAACTACTTGGCCTGCCCACCATAATCGTCACGATTTCATTATTCTTACAACCTCTGGTGAATCGTATAGTTTGTGAAGTTCTTCATTATGCAGACTCCTCCATTCTCCAGTTATTTAGCCCCGTTTCGGCCCGTCACATATATTCAGTTGAATTTTTAATTTATTTAAGGCCTTTACACAATCTGGCTCAGGTCCAATGGATGATGATGGGAGAATTGGTGGAATGAAGAAATTGGGAGGAAACGGAACCCTGAGAACACCCACGCACACGATGTTTGTCCACTACAAACTCACATGGCACGATCCGGCATCGAACTGGTGATTACCACACAAAAAGGTTAATAATCTTCCAGACAGCCACCGCGGCCCATATATTTAGTGTTATATATAAGAGATGAACTCGAATTTACTTTTATTTTTTCAGTAGCACTTCCAAGCCTCTGCTTTGGAGCCTCTCATTAAAATATTGGAAACAAATAATAAAATCTTTTTCATCTCTCTCGCTGAAAATCCTTTGTTGAACAATTTATTGTTTACCGCAAAACAATATTTTGTGTTAAAAATCTATAACAAATGAAAACCACAGGAGGACGTATTTTGTCCATGTTTTGCAAAATTAAGATAATAAGACCAATGATGACTCTTTGAAAGGCCTTTTTAACAAACTATCATGTTTCAAGAGAATATGCATAGTCCGTCTATTACAAGGAAATTTTATTTTGATGTACAGATACACGTAATGTCAGTCATGGACTGTTAACATACTCTCCTGGAAAATCAAGAAAATGGACAAAGTATGCTCTTTTCTTGTTGTCTTCAAATATTCCACGAGTTGCAATCTACATCATATACTCTGAATGGCGGTAGGGACTTAGTTGATGTCTGCGATTCTTGGGATCTTTAGCAATGCCTTTGGAATATTAAAGGAAGTTCTGGATAACAGGTACATCTGCTAATTAGGGAGGCGGGGATATGAGGACAAATGTATTTAGTAACAAGAAGATATTTGTTTTAAATTCTTTGTGATTCCAAAGGAAGAATCTCCCAGGAAGTAAATCTTGTTTGTTACACGTGCTTTACTTCAGAGTCGAATTCTCTCTCATCTCCTGCTGATTCTCACAATTTTAGGCCCATGATTCAGATGGACGAAAAAGAACTTGAAGTCGTTGTGTGTAAACAGTAGAATGCATTTTATAGAATTTTCTACTGAGAATGGAAGATAAAGCGAAGCGAGTAGCTAGACCATTTCCCAAAAAGGCGTTTTTCAAAAGAATTTAAAATTTAAAAATTAAAATATGAAGGGTACACGAGTCATCAGTAGTCGGAAAGAACAAAGTTGAAAAAAAAATATGAAATTTTAGTGGGTTATTGTAAATAAGGGTCTGCACTATCTTTCTGACAAGTTTATACTTAAAAATATCAATCATATTCTACTCTATCAAACTTGAAATCCAATTGAAATGTAGTAATATTATCTTCTTTCCTTTATAATATAGGTATGCCACAACCAGGACCATTGTTGTTAATAAATTCATTGCTATGGGATTTTACTCAATTGTTATGCTTCACTTTGGTTACTTTTCCTTGTTTCTTTGGACTTTGATTGGTACATCATTGGAAAAGTTATAATAAGGTGCATTGGTAAAAATTCATGTAATTTACTGACAACTTTAAAAAATGTGATTTTATTGTTCTTCCGATGTACCCTTCAAATTAATTGTTCCTCAATTCGACACATTAAGAAGATTGTAACGATTCCGAGATTTATGAGAAACATTCACATCTTAATAGAATGGTAGAACATAAACGAAACACACTAACTAACTAACTGACTGACTGAACTCGCAAGTTCATCGCCGCAGTAACAAACGTTCACTATTGGATTCTATCCTGGGCAATATCAAGCCAGTTTTCATCACGAACACCTATTTCTCGCAGATCGCTTCTAATATTATCCTCCTATCGACGTCTTGGTCTTCCCAATGGCCTCCTTCCATCCGGCCTTTCAATCAGGATAGAATATAATCTTCGTTTTCCCCC
>JAGDQP010027904.1:13422-24572 GCA_022664845.1 Lepisma saccharinum
ACTTTCTCAACCGTAAAGTAATACCGGCAGAATAACCGTTCTGTATATTTTCAATTTCAATTTCGTTGATATTAATCGCGATGTGAGAAGTTTTTGGACTGAATAGAAACATGCGTTCCCCGATACTAAGCGACTTTTAATTTCTTCGGTGATCTCATTTTTGCTTGTTACGTATGCTCCCAAGTATTTATTTATTTTGTTACTTTCTCTATGACCTCATCCCTAATTCTTGTGTATTTATTTCCTTCATTCCCTGTGTTTCGGCTTGTTATCATGTATTTTATTTTATCTATGTTTACCTGGAGACCCATCTCATCGCAAGATTCTACTAAGACATCGGTGTTGCTTTTAGTTATCTATATCGTCCCCTATTAAATCTACATCATCCGCGTATACAAACAATTGATTCAAATCATTCAATGAAAGCCCCTTTTTGTCCCCTTTAATTTTTAAAATCGCATATTCTAACGCAAGGTTAAACGGTAGTGGTGACAAGGCATCGCCTTGTTTCAATCCGTTGCGAATCTTGAAACTATCTGATATATTATTTATTGCCTATCCCTACTGCGCTTATGGGATCGCTGAGACACATCTTCACTAGTTGAACCAATTTTTTTGGAATTCCAAATCGTATCAGGATACTGTATAACTTTTCCCTTTTCACAGAATAATATGCTTTCTTAAAATCAATGAATAGCTGGTGAACCGTCCCATTGTATTCCCATTTCTTCTAAAAAAAATTCTATCAAGCCAAACACATACTTAAAACACATCCTTTTAAATATAGTTTTAAAATTTAATTATGAATTTTAAGACAGCTTTGGCTCAGGCCGGGGTAGGCGGAAAGTTGTCTGTAGGGCCTAAGTTAAAGGTTCAATCTTCTCATTTGCCTGGTGAGACTAAGAAACACTCTGGGGAAAACTCAGTCAGTATGATCACAGGACCTCCCGAATACGAGATCAATGCTCTAGCAATTGAGCTACGATTGCTTGGTCTAAAATTTAATAACTGAATTTCAGTCTTCGGAAATTAATCAGTTTAGTAATTTATGAATAGTTTAGTTATTACCGTAGATTTTTATGCAAATTTTGAAGATTATGTTTAAATGCTGCGTTTTCTTTCATGAATTAGGTTATTTCGAGAGAATATCTTTCAAACGTTTCCATTAAACGTTACTTTTCTGGATGATTTCAGATAGCTGGTGCAGTGACTACATACCTCGTCATTCTGGTACAGTTCCAAATTTCGGACAGAAATACTTCATTGTCATGTTCGACCCCACAAATTCTACAAATGACCTTGACACCTTCAATGGAGAATGCAACAGAAAATGTGACAGTCTTTCAGAAACAAGGTTGAAAGACATTGCTTTACGAAGAAGTACACTGGGCATATTGGACTTCATGTACATATCTGAGTATGTCATGTTCCTTTTATGCGTTGTCATTGGTATTTATGATTACTGAACGTTTGTAACATATTATACATGGGAGCACCTTATTATGTTGTCTGCATTATTATGCACTTGGTAAATAACGATTAAAAATTGTAACTTGCATTTACAATTAAACGTGATGTGATGGATAAAAATTGTTATTACATTCGTATTAAGCGTCCCAAAATCATGATAAAATGACTCTTAGATCTAAAATATATGATTTTTGTTTTCAAAATACAATTGTATTGGAGTTTAGTTGTGAGTTTAATTTTAGTAAAGTAACACTACATTCAGAGATGGATTAAGGACAGGCTAAACGGGTTGCAGGCCAGGGACCTCACCAAATCAATTCCCCTTACCACAACAGAGGATAGGTGACAGGAACCTTAACAGAGTATATAGCCCAGGACCACCATATAGGTTAATCCAGCACTGACTACATTCCAGAACAAAGCAAACATTTGAAAGTTATAATCATTTAATCTCGTTTTTAGAATAATAAAGAGTAGATTTAATCTCAGTTGTCCTATGTTGGGCTCAATTATGAATTCATTAGAAGCATACACACTCACTTAGAAAATAAAACGAAGCAGATGGATCCAATCTTGATTTTACACTTTGTGTTGATATTTATTTTACACCCACTGGTAGTGTTTGCGTGTAGAGGGTATTGAGTGTGCTAATTCGTTTATTCTAACCTTCATTTTAAATTTATTTGAACATCCCCAAATTAATTTCATACCTATATTTGACTGGGAAAGACATGTCTCCACACTCCATCCAGTATCAGCATCCCAAGCTGCATTCAGACTTATACCACCGTATTATCTATCCATATATTCCCCTCCATCTTACAAGTAGAATAAGATATACCTCCGCCCTGCTGTTCAATTAGTCCTCATAAACGCACAATTTTACTTGTTTAGTTAGAACGGTTCTCACTGTCTTCGTCAATCCTGGACGATATGATAACTATATTAACCCGTTCTATTTTGTTGTAATGTAAAACCACCTTTTCATTATTACCATAGCAATAAATATCATCACAAACATCACAAAAATCTTACTTAGTGACTGTGATCAAAGATTTAAATCTTAGAGTTACTTACTCATTTAAACATCTTACTTATTTAAATATTTGTCATAATAAAGGAATAAAGGGAATATACATGTCTATGTAATCTTGCTTGCACTATCCTAATCCTTGCCATTTCGTAATGTCTAACATCCTTTTTGAAATACAAAGCCTAAGCACGTGATGGTGACGGTGCCTAAGCACGTGACTACGCCAGAAAGAGAGGCTTTAGTAGTTCCTCTCCACTGCTAAAGAGATAATTGAGCACTCTCTTTGGAAGAAAGGCTTACAGTAGTTTATCATTTCGTTCCCTCCACTGAAGATAATGTTAATATCTTAGGAAAGGGACAGCAAGTTTAAAATTGACTCCGATATTTTATTAAGAAGTAAGTATAGGATTGTTTTGTTTATGAAAGTTTGAGTTCTGCCAGAATATCAGAACTTTTTATTACATGTTAAGTGCCCTAACCAAAAAACATGCGTAGAAAAGATCTAACCGAAAATAGACCATCAAACTTAGACAATGATGAAGAACATAGATAGATGTGATGGCAAGTAAATTTGAGATGAAACTGTGGTGGGAACTTAAAATGATAATTTTGTAATAAATGAAGGAAATTATATTTCTCATTTCAAAGGTGTATCAACAAGAACCATTTGATTAGTAGTTTCTGTACAAGTAGCACATCACTTGAACTTACAACAATGCATATTTGAGAAAAAAATAAGGAACAATATCTAGTTTTTATTTCTCGTAATTTGTTTTTGTCCTATTTTGTGTTGTTGTGCCATTGTTATTAAGTTCAATATAAAATGTCTAAGGATGTATTTGGACACCTAATAAATAAATAAAGCGCAATAATCTTTTCTTCTTTTGTTAATCAATAATGAAGCCACTAATAATTCATGAGAATACAGGCCTTCTTTGAAACTGTTGTTCTATAGATACGGGCACTTTGATTTGTTTCACTAAAATTTGTTGTCTATCATTTTCTCATACAATACTGAAACACTTTTCCTGTAACTTTAATGATACTTTGATCGATAATTTAACATCTGGGATTTTGATAGTATTTTAGAATCTTCATAGGTCATTTGAAGGTCAGGGTGTAATATAGTTCTTATGAGAAGTCAGAGAAATGTTATAAGTTCTTTTTTTATATGGAGGATTTTCCCGTGCAATCGGAATACGACATTTTTACAAGAATTCCTTCTACATACAGTCATGTATATAAATACTGTGCCCACGGATATCCCGGACATTTAAAGCACTAGATATGATTACTGGTTAATAAATTATTGTTTTTGCAATTGTTTATGTTTTCAGCTTTTGGATATACTAGTCAAAAACTTCAAGCGATTCCTTACATCAAGAGAAGAGAAAAGTCTCTTCAAAGAAAGGGATAAAATGCGTAAATGCAGAGCTACAAGCTTTCAAAATAGTACTTGGAAAAATGGAAATTCCTTTCTCACTTCTTTCACGTTTTCCATGTAATTAATAACTGACATACAGAACTCGCACTTTAAATTTCAGCGTTGCTGGGTGCAATGAAGTTTCAATTTTTTCTGGACATTTTCTACATAGTTCTTTTTCGTGGCAAATAATATATAGTGAGATATAGAGAAGTAATACACATTCTCCAATATCAATTCCCGCCAAAGGTGTTGTTCATTCGAATATTGAAAAAAAAATACATTTTCGGAATACACCACTTATACTCCTGTACAAAGCTTGTGAATTTCAGATTGTGAGTTTCTTTGTCATCTTCGATGAATAGCCACAAAGACTTCCTAATAACACAGAGAAATGTTCCAACCAGTTACATAGATATGTTTTGTGCTAAAATATACACATTTTAAAATAATCTCCGATTCTGGCAATCTTTTTTAGGCCTGTGCCCGATTGATGGTTGATTTTTCGCTTCTTAATATCTTTAAAACTTCCCAATATACATGAATATATATCATGCAAAGAGCCATATCTCCATATATTTTAGTTTAATAGTGATGTACTGTGAAAGTGCGGGTTGCGTATCTTCTGAGACATCCGTTATATTCTTTGTTTTCCAATGTGATTATTCTTTGCTAAGCTGACATGCTTCACTTGATTCTATGTCGAAATATTACGTTATTTATGACATTTTCCCCATGCCTTTGACTGTTACATCAAGCGGCAACAACTTTTGTGGGTGGAGGTGTGGTTTTAGACAGTGACCTCAATTTAAACCCTTGTCCACCTATTGTGTTGATCCTTTACGGGTTTCGTATTATACAAATTTCACATCAGAGAGGACATTTTGATGTAGAAATCCTTCCCTATTTTCTCACATTAAGAGAACATCACAGCTCATTAGTACATGTCTTGTTGACGGTCGTCAACTCGTATCCAACTTTTTTAACTCAGTAATGGCGTTGAGACACCAAACAACCATGTACACTAAGCTGTCTGCAATAGCACAAACAATTCGCCGTGGGTCACTTTGAAAATATGCATCAGGAGATAATCTGAAACTTCTGTTGGTCGGTGGCTACAAAGCTTAATTTATGGTGTTGTTTTACCAGAATTAAATTTCACATATCATCATATGGTGCGTTCATTAAATATACGTGCTTCAAAACAATTGTTAATGTTATTCTTCGCAAATGTTTCAGTTAAAAACTCATACAATACGCAGTTATGTGCTATTCATGATTCACCTTGAAATGTTTCCTTTAACAGCATTACACCTATTGACGGATGGGATAAGATTAGATACAATGAATTTCATGGGCGGTAACAGTACTATAGATTACGCCCTTCCCGATTGACGGATTGAATAGCATAGCCTGTCTTGTAGATCTTTATTGAGATTGTTACGTATCACATGTGAACCACTGCATGTGGTCCGGAAGATGTGTTCCCACCATACGTGGAGACACTGAAAATGCACCAATGTGTCACACATTGCCATATTTTCTCTTCTTGGTTATACAGTATATCAGGTAGAGTATTAAATTCAATTTTGAATTGCTTAAAATATAGGAATTACCTATAAATAACCTTAAAATATACCTTCAAATGCATACTAAGGAAGCTTCACTCGATTCTGACACCATTCATTTACTCGTCTGATTAATAAATTAGACAATTTTTACAGAATTAAATGTACCAATACAATATGCAACATGAGAAAAGGGGAGCTGAATAAATTAATAAATAACTTATAGTAAATTCACAAATAAATAAGAAATCAACACATAAATAAAATTAGTTAATTATAACTTTAACTAAAGAATATTTTGACGATATATGTGAAATAAACACAAGCTATTCATTTATTATACCATTGAAATATTACACTTTTCTAAGAGTTGATTCCTTTGTGCACCACTTGTTGGTCCTTTTTGCAGAATATTGTCCAAATTGTATGAAAATAGCTTTAAATTCCATTTCTGACGGACCTAAGATGTAAATAATTCGATGTCTTCACCATTATTTTGACATAATGTAGAAAGTTAAGTATGTGTTTATAATTGGAACTTATACGAATGGAATTCATAATAACCGTTTCTTCTAAGAGTCTATTTTCTTTTCGGGCTATGTTTGGCTGTTTATATAAATTTACTTTAAATATGATAGTTTTATTTGAGTTTGTAGAGAAACTTGTGAAAGAATAAGAAAATGAAACAAAAAACTACAAACAAATAAATTAATTTAACTAATAGGTAAAATGATTTTCTTGCAGTCATTTATGCTAGTAACTTGTCGCTACTTTATAAAATTTTGACAGAGAATGAATCATGTGATAAACATATTCATTTGTATTGGTATGCATTGGCTATAGGTCATTGAAATCTACTGAAGTAAATATTTATACTGGTTATAATTCTCAAGTAAAGTGATATCCATTAAAAATATCAGTTATCTTGTCTTTAAACGTACTTTTAGTTTTCCTCTCAAGATGTTGTTGTTGGGGTTGGTGAGCCCATAAATTGAATGAGAATTACGACGTACGTCAACACAGATGCAGCCATCTGAAATGGAAGCAAGAAATTGTAAATGAACAACTAAAACTTACATTTAACAATCGTACTGTGTCACATAAGTTATTGGATGATATAATACAGATTACTTTTAAGTAATCTTCAAACGTAAGAGTAATACAAAAGTCAATTGAGATCTTGCATTGTGTAATAAAGGCCACTCAGGAAGATAAGTATTGTAATTATTACACCTTCTTATAACTACATTTTAGAATAATTTTCTCCTTAGTTTTAAACATATTTATGTACATTTTTGTTACATTATTCACACACCAAAAATATCTTTAAATTTTCGACCGTATGCATGAAATGACTCAAGATATTTGCGATCACAGAAGCATAATCCTAGTATATGTTTCTGACAATACTAAGGGTATATAGAGTGTCTATAAAATCCATTTAAAAAAAAGAATATATATGAGGAAATGCTGAAACACATTTTCTATTTGGAGAGATTAATTTCTTGGCTAAAAATTCTACTTAGACCACGCAGTATGGAATTATGGTTCATTGTACTTGAGTGATACTAATATATATGGTATTGGTGGTACTTTAGTACACTCATTCAATACTTACATTAATGCAATACTACCTTAATTCTATGGTACAAGTGTACAAACTTGATTGTGGATGTAACTAGTTAGAACGGGTCAGTTTAATGTATCTACCCGTTTTAGGTAACACTCATTTATTTAACGTAACTTACGCATCTCACAACCAAAGTAAAGACCACACACGCATGCTGGGAATCTACTTTTAATAGAGAAAACAATGAAGTTTACAATAGCCACTATTAGCGACAGAAGATATGCCAAGGATCCTATTTACATTAACATCGGGTAACAATGGTAGAGATTATAGTTACGTGTTACCGTAGGTTAAAGTTGGAAGGTATAACAAAGTATTGCAAGAAACACCCTTTATTTTTATGTTGGTGAAAGCGAATACGAGTCTATCCAAACCTAGTTGCAAATGTACTTGTTGTTTTTTAGCTGTACAAGCTAAACGGAAATACGAAGGCGCTCTTATTAACAGCGTTGCATCCACTAATATATAAACATATTAACGAGTCTGTCACTTCTAAAGAAATAACGGCATTATCACTACAGGCGATTGACCAACAATTGAGACTTATGTGAGCATAAAAGTCTATGCTACATGTTAAAAGATAGAACATACACTTTTGTTTTATGCATACTTCTCAATTGTTACATCAGTTTGAGAAAACAGAAAACTCGCTTAAAAACATCCCTTTACATTTTATTTAGAATAGCATTATCTATTAGAACTAATGTCTTTTCAAACCTAATTGACATAGTCGAACGAATAGTGTATAATCGATAAATTGATAGAAGTTATTGAAACGACAACATTCCAACAGTTTATAAGTTTTTCGTTTCTAAAACTATCTGTGAGATGTTATTTTGTGATATAGATTAATGTTATATCTTTCAATTGTAAGCACACCATGAATCAAAAGTCCGAAGGAAAGTGAGCAGCAGATAATTTTATTATTATTATTTAGGCGCTTTTCTTTATGATTGTCTTTATAACTTCAGTGCACAAGTAACTAATAATAGTATTATTAATTAATATTAATTATTTCTCTTGGTTTAATACTATGTTTATTTCAACAGGCTACTTTCACAACAGTACTAGTTTTCTATATTTCAATCATTTTTAAATATCTAAGTATTTGTCATGCAAATATATTTTCGAGAGCTGTGTAGAGTTGTTCCTTACCGAATGCAAGACGGTCATATCCAAAGGAAACATTCCACAAGCAGTTAATTCTATTCTTCGATGCTCTAACTCATTGGCAAATAGCTGCAGCTGAAAAAAAAGAAACAGAAGTTCCAGTTTATTTGAGGCAATAAGGTATTCTTAATTTACTTAACGTGTAAGAAACAATATTTTAAAACAAGAGATTAACTTTTGAACACATTTTAACGTTATTCTTTATTCCATGAAATGCATGTTTAAGCGTTTGAGAATATTTGATTTCTACAAGTGCTTCTATCAACGTTATCATTAACATATTTAGTTTCTTGTCTATGTGTCTGTAAGAGTAGGCTCGGCTCCTCACTAGATCTAAACAGTTAAGGAATGTAAGTGAAAATCTAAGATCTTCGCCAAGGAAGAAAGTTTATTTATTCAAAACACGTGAAAAGGAATCCGGAAAGTTTGAAACTTGCATAACTTCTCTACTCAACTGAGAATTAATTGTAAAAATTTAAATTTTGTTAGCGAGAGAAAATTATAATAATTTTATAAGCTTTTAAAAATACAAAACATAGATTTATAAAACAGTTTGTACCCAGACTGTGTGGTCCAGTGCCTACCCTACCATCACAGAATATAAGCCAAATACTGGGCCAGTAATATCAAGGTTGGCCCAGTGCTGGGCCGATGTTGGCTGGATATCCTGTGCTGCTATAGAACGGTTTTTCACTTCCGATAGGCACTGGGAGGGGTTGAGGCCCTGCCTCTGTCAAAAAGGTGTTTTATTTCTGTTCTGGTTGTCTGAATGAAATAGTATAATATCATATAAGTCTAAAAATTTATACTCGAGGAATAAAATAACTTTTTATATAAGTGGGCACAGTAGGAGGTTAATGAGTAATCAGAATCTAAAATTGTAACAAATTTATTGAAATAAAATGTAACTTAATTCAATTAAAATATTGAAACGAAAGGATAATTTCACTAACGACTGTAAGACCCCTTCCTGTTGAATCCCCAGGATTTTTAAACATATTATTATGGAATGAGATGGAGAAATTGTGTCCCTCAAGTGTTTCCCGTGGGTGAGCTGTAATGCTCGCTGTTTTGTAATCAAGGAGTCCAGGGTTCGATTGCTGGTGTGGACAGAACTGGTTTCTGAGCCCACGGGATACGTTAGAACGTTATCTTCATTCCATGAAAGGTAACGAAAACTACTGTCAGTTCGCCTTGCCAAGGAACCATCGGGGAGACCACCCATCATCATCATGAGAGGTAAAAGGTACGATTACGAGTTATCACCAACTCTTTTTTAATATCATGATGTCATTTATATCACAAAAATGTCAATAATTGTAAACAATGTTAATGTTAGTTCAATGTAAACCATGAATCGTAATCAATATATTATTTTATGAAGTTTTATTATTTCTCCTTCCATTTTTAACAATAAAACGTTCTATGAAACTGGTATAGATGCAGGACTTAACACAATTAATCATTTCATGAGGTTCGAGAACAATACGGTTGAACAGGATAATCTTTATTTCCATTGGTTTCCAAGTTGAATGTAGGTTGTACTGAACTGTATTCGAACCAATAACATTGAGAGATACAATACGAATGAGGTTTACCTCTTCCTTCGTGTCAGGATCCATGTCACTCCGTATCATTTGGTGCACGGTTTGAGCTGTTGAATTCGCCTGTAAATAAAACACTGATTAAGATCAAGTGAAAATATATTAAGTTGTGCGTGTACTGAACTTAAGAAATAAAAATCATTATATTTTACAAACAGACCTTAGTTAATCAAGTAGATTAGATTAATATTTGAAAGGGTTTCAACTAGGCACCAGCTGTCTTCCAAAGGAACCAGTAAGGCTGAGAGAGACATATCTTTCATTTAAGATGTAAAAAAGTACGTGATCGAACATATTTTTTGCTTTTAATTTTTAATGAATAATTTAGATAAACTTTGCAGTAATAAAATATAAAAAGTGGCAATTATATCACAGTTATGGAAATAAGATACGCCATTTTGTTGATTGATGCTTTGTTTAGAATACTAACATAATTTCGATACTAAAAATGATGGGTGAAACCAGCTTAGGTTTACAACTTAACTTGGTTTACGTGGTTGTTATATTCAATTGTGACGGCAGCTGCCATCTAGTGACTTTCACGGAGCTAAACAAAAGGTTACACCACAGAGGCTTAACTGATAAAATAATTAACACAAATCAATTAATTGTTACGTAGATTAGTTGTGCCAGTGTTCTTCTGTACAATTAAAATGATACTCATTATCTAGGATATTTTGATAAACAAGGAGACAAAATCATGATGTGAGCCTCGTTTAACGCCTAACTTGCGTTTACACAGGCGTGTCATAGTATTGTCGCTAGACAACTATCGTAAGCTGACGCTGGTCAAAGTAGAAACGAACGTTCACGGTAACTTGCATTTACATCACTAAAATGGTCCCGGTTAAAGTTTACTATTGTGCCATTTGTTTCAATCAACCTCGAAATGACGACAATATCACTTTGCTAAATACTTATAAACTAAATGCAGTAAAAGTTGGAGTTACTGATTTCTGCCAGAACAACCACGATTTGGTCGTCTTTGAATTAAACCGGAAGTGAACAAACGACGTTTACTGTTGCGTCTGGCTTGAGATATTAACTTAATTTATAATGTGATCGATCACTCTGCTATGATAAATTATGGATCACTGGGCATGAAAAAGGTGCAATAGGCGATACAATTTCTTTAGGTGGTATGAGAAGTTCAGGTGTCAACATGTTTTAATGAGGATATTCTAATATGATAAATTGATTATTAAAAATATTAATCGCACTAGGCTGAACAATATTAATAGTATACTTTAAT
>JAGDQP010027905.1:1920-24572 GCA_022664845.1 Lepisma saccharinum
TATAATTTGTTAAAGGTTTCAAAAACAGTATTTCACGTCCCAAGTGGAAATGAACAAAACTTAATCGCTAATGATTACATAGCAACATCACTGTATTGTAATTTATTTTACGGCCACTAATAACAAAAGAATAGTTGTAATTAATTTTATTCACATATTTTTCGCTACATCACGACTAGATATAAAAACATTATTTTCTTCACAAAGATTAGTACTTTAAAAACCGCACTAATACACTCATTGTATTAAAACCCGCGCAGTGGTCACTCATGTTGTTGCGAGGTTGCCATATAGCTGAATTTCTGGACTTAAACTTTTTAAGAGCTGCTAAAGAGTGCGCTCACATTTCTAAGTATTCATGAAAAAAAAATTCTTGAAAAAAAAAACCAACGTAAAAGTAGTGACTCCCAGGTTCGATCAGCTTTTCAATACGTTAACCATTGGGACAACCAGGATGAATTAACGAGGTAGGACTTGCACGTGTCGGTCGAGACTGGTGCGGGCCTGGATTTGCAGGACTCTAATTCGTGCAAAATGTATATCTTCGTAAAATGATGAATGCTTTTCAACTCAAAATGTATAGTGAAGTAAAATCATGATAAACGAAAAGATGAGCCAACTTAGGTTAGCCATAAAGAATTACACATCTAAATTGCAAGCCAACCAAAGTTAGACAAAACAAAAAACAACTTTTTGCTCTACTTCTAAAAACAAATATTACCCAATTGCCTTCTCTGATTCTGTTTAGAAGCAACACAAGAAAAAGAGTATTACATTTAAATGAGGCAACACAAGAAAAACATTATTATGTTGAAACATTGAGTAAAGTTGGAATCATTTTAGAATTCAAATGAAAAGTTATCTTTTGATACAAGTTTACATGAAATATGATCATGAACTGTATAGTTAGAAACAAATTAATACCTACGTGCATTTTTACGCTAATCAAGACTTGCCACAGTGAAATATTTCAGACGAATACTTTCGCTATAAGCTTTACTAACTGATTTCAAATAATTTCATATTCAAGTTAACTGAAAGCAATTATTCTATTCCAGAAATGTCATGTACTAGAAATTATTAACGATGTGATTTCAGATTTTAGATCCTCAAGATAACCTCTCAAAACACTTTATAGTATCAAAATTACTTGATACTCTACCATATATTTTTTTTATAAAATTAGAATCCATTTGAAAAATGTATGCACGTAATTCCGTTTCCAAACTCTTATCAATTATACTTTTCCACTACAAAGTAAATCTTGGCTTGTAATGATCCATCTACATACGCTAAAAAGTCTGCAGATACTTGTGGACATTTACTTGTGGGTTACAAGTGTAGATGACTACACTGTTATTTCGAGAAACAGAATCACTAGTAATACTAGTCACATTGTGATACTAGTCCGTTGACTTGTAGCTAGTATTTTACAACTGTAAGCTTGAGAAACAGGGACTTGTGAAGTGAATTGATATTAATAGTGTAGAGACTAGTAAAATTGTTCTAAAAGTTTTGACTAACCGGCCGCTGAAAGTAGTAATAATATTTCTGGAGAAATAGCTTCAGATAAGAACATTAGTCCACTGGAACGACGTCAGACTACTGAATGTTGAAAGTGATTAATGTAGGTTCGAATCCCTCTTCTTGTCGAAGATACTTTTACAAGGCAAAAGTGAAAAATCGAATAGACACTTCTGTTCGTGAACGTCGAATACTAATAAATGTGGGAAGCAGCTAGCCGAATTCCCTTTGGTAGGAACGTCCTTGTAGAAAAAGAAGACGACGATGAATATTGGTTGGAAGATTCATACTAAAGTATCTGTGTATTAACAGTGCAAATATGAAGAAGTCATTGACCTGAAGCGTCAAGTTTTCTTGTACTTCTTTAACACAGAACAACTGTAACATGTGTTGCGTAGAATTTTAGAAGCGAAATGTTTGGTGCAGTGGTTTCGTCTTGACCTTTCATTCCGATGACCCGGGTTCGATCCGCAGTCAGCGCCGTATTTTTTCGACTAAAATGATACCTTCAACTATTTACAGAACTCAATCAGAAATTCTCCTTGGGTCTGAGAGAAAAGAAGCATCACTAGCTAGAATCAGAAAGTAAAACTTTTGTTTGCGTTTGTTCTTTAGGTAATAATACATCAATCTAGTTTCAAGGTTTTCATTGATCTCTCTCTATCCTTCTCTTTCTTTCCATGACTTCATCAATTATTTTTTCTCTTTCTCTCTTACTAATTCCTTCTCCCACACACACACTCTCTGTCATTATGTGAGTGTGTGTGTTTATTCTATCTCTGCAGATTATTATAAACATTAGTTTATTCATGTCGTGAGGAAAATTACCCGGTACTACTTCAGTCAGGATAGATGGTCGTACTAAAAGCTTTCGATTGCTAAGCCAACGCTATAGCAACTGAGCTACGGCCACTTGATCGATCTCGGTCTCCATGTCGATCCATCAACACGGCATTAAGAAGCAATATGCCGATTCACAGAGCGACAGGTTTATATATTTTACTCGTTGGGTTTGCATCTTATTTATGGCTTTTAGGCACCTATGGATCACTCCAAGATAAGGTTTTGTGAAATGCGGTAGGGAGTCGGCCAGGACGTAAAGTGAAGGTATCATCCCGGTACATGCCTGGTGTGGCTGAGGAAAACACTGGGAAATCCTAAGTCAGAACAGTCAACCAGCTGGTACCGAACCGAGGACCTCCCGAATTCGAAACAAACACTCTCCAAAGTTAGATATGCTGGCCGTTTGGAACAAAACATACTCATATCTACGTTTATCATATGCACGCACACACAAATATTTTTCTGGAAAGGGAAAGATCTTAATTTATCTCAAATATTCTCCATATGATGCTAAAAAATTCATACTTTTATTTGTATCTGTTGAACATTAATATATATATATATACTGTATATATCACATATATATAATGCAACCTATTTTGTGTATTTTGCTGCTAACATCTTTGTAACGTAAATAACAACATATTATCAGAAATTATAAAGCATAAATATCGTGCCCCATTTTTAAGAACTGATAGAAACAGACATTTTGTCTTGTCTTTCGTGCACAACGTTAGTGTTCTATGGAATACTCGATTCATTAAGAAAGAAATAATTACCTAGTAACCATAGGTTTCAACGTTCATGTTCGTTTCTCCATGTTCGGTAAGGATCTTTTCTACTGGACAATTTAAATTACGTCTTTCAGTAAATTTCAACTAAAGTAAAATTGCGTTAGGTTCCCTGTTTTGCTGTTTCAAATGCGATCTCTCTCTTTTTTTTTTTTTTTTTCATTCTTTTGTACATACTACAAGAAACCATAAATATCTTTCCAGAAGCCAGGACATGCGATAATGATTTCTCTTAAAGAAAAAAAAATATCCAACCCTTGCTCGTTCACGCACACACTCTCAGAATCACACATCGCCCCCTCTACGTCAGTTGGGTGGCCTATCTTCTAGGCTTGGAGAAAAATCGTGTATAATAAAGTCATGTAAACATTATATTGGCCATGATAGTACATTTCATCCTTATAAGGTACTTTCAATGAGCTGAAGTTTGAAAAATTCCTTCGATCTTGTATAGCTAATTATTTACTACATTTCGAAATCAGGCTAAGAAATAAGAAAGACTTTCTATATTTTAACAAGGAAAAAGTTTCTACTTTCTATATTATTCTGAATCTTGACTAGATTCAATAACTTAGTGAGTTCCAGAAATTCTTTAGCAGTTGAGAGAAAACTGTTATTTGAAAATATTTCACGTTCTGTCAATAACAATAGAACTGTAGAATTGAGGTCGTAAATAGTTCGGCGGTAGCCAAAGAAAAAAAAAAAAGGGAAGAGAACTATACTTAATTCTCATATTTTTTTCTGATTATATATTCTCGTTTTTAAGATACACGGTCTTCATGATGAGAGGAATTAATATCCAATGTATGACGTAGTTTTGGAACAAATTTGGAAGCTATTTACTGCAGCATAAATATTACTTAGTAACAAACAGCCGCTCCGTTAATAGAATCTTGGCTTCGTGTTCGGGAGGTCCTGGGTTCGATATCAGTGGCTGACCACTCTGATTAAGTTTTCCAAGTTTTTTCCTGTCATACCAGGAAAATGTAGGGATGGTATCTTCAACGTAGGCCCTGTCATACTCCCTCATACTTCTCTTTATCCAACCTCAACTTGAGCCATAGGTGCCTAAAGATCATAAGTAAATTTAAATTTTAAAAAATAATGAGTATTTTGACTTGAATGTTGAACACGCATCAAACTTTCCATTATACTTGAAGAGACGTATTGCTGTAACCTTATACAAACTTACTTCAAGATAAAAATCACAAGCATTGATTCACAAACGCGCTAAAGTCACAAGACAGCTAACAGTGTCTTAAATAGATCTGATCTCCAGCCAGGCGCTGTGAATATGAGCTGAATTGAAAGACAGGAAACACACTTGATGATGAACTGCTCTTTTCCAGCAAAGATACTTCTACAGTGTATTATTAAAATGTGCGTTTCAGTGTAAAATACAGATACTAATCATCAAAATGAAGATTTGATTCAGGAGTTAGTATGAGAAGGAAAATAGGAAGTTGATAAACGGTTAAATTGAAATCGCAAGGTGTAACAGAAACTGATATGAATTTAGAAGGAAAACAGAGTAGTAGGAATAATGAACATGGCAGAAAGAAATCTCGTGTATATAACTTTCTCAAATTTTCATTTTGTAGGTGGAAGAACATCCATATTACTACCTGTATAAGCTTTTAAGTACTTTACTCATGTTTTGTCTAGTCTCGAACCTGTCTTGGATAATTACAAGGAGCTTGTAGTACGCTACTTAGTGTGTTGGTGTGGGTGGGTGAAAGAGAGAGAGAGAGAGAGAGAGTAAAGACTTATCGTTGAGTTATGTAAGGATGAGAGGTGAGCAGAAGAGAAGCAGAGGATTCTGAGAAAGATAGATAGATCTCTCAGGCTGAAAGATGCTAGAAAAGGGTATTGTGTCTTAACTCATTTAACGTTTAAAATCTTACAGCTTAGAGCAGAGAACGAACATTACCCAACCCTCATTTCTCTCATACCTTCACTTCAACTTCTTTTTCTATCCTTCTCTCTCTCTCTCTCTCTCTCTCTCTCTTTCGTAAGCAGAAAAAAGAGAGGAGGAAGCTGTCTTGGCGGAACACAAGATCTCATGCAACTCAATTACCGGCGGAGATGAGCCAAAGTCTTCTGTCTTCAGCCTTTTGCGATTAAAGGGGTCCTCCAAATCGTCCTTTTTCTCCTCTTTATCATCTTCTTCTCAAGTGCTTTTGCTCCGATCTTTTTCAATAGCAAGTTATACACAGTACGGTAGAAACGCAGTGCTGACAGTCTTTTGTCTTTAAAGCTGTTTTTTTTTATTTTATTTCTCCTCCCAAACGTCTCTTTCTCTCTCTCTCTCTCTCTCTCTCTCTCTCTCTCTCCATGTCTCCTACGCTTTTTCACTCTCATTTTACCCGTCACAGTGTTTGTTTCTGACGCATGTTTGATTCTTGACAGCTTAATAATTATTTTTGCTGTTTATAAGAGCAACCTGGATTGTATTATCCCTCCACTTACCGTCTCGTTCTGCCACTCCTATATTTTCCTTCTCCTTGTCATCTTATTAAGACAAAAAGCAGTTAAGAGAAAACATCTCATCAACATAATGAGAAACCATGTTCTTGTTTTTTTTGTTTTTTTGTATGTCGATTCTGCTAGAAATTTATCTAGTTTAAGCTGGTGCCGAAGCCACAATTGGCCTGGCTTCAGTGTTCTTATGGGATGGATTCTGATGTGTTTCAATTGTGATAGCGCTGAAATTGTGTCCCGATAAAAATGAAGAAGCTTATGGCCTCTGTACAGCCCTGAAGTAACAGGCGACTTGCCTAGCGAAGAATCCAACTCCAGTCTCCTGATTGTATGCCAAGTGCTGTACCACTTAAGCTACCAGGCATCACAACCAAATTTTGTCAAATTAGTGAGTCAACTTGTAACTCCTAATGCAAGTGCTGAAGAAGCTAGCTGTAAAACTCAAAGACTGATAAGAATCTAATTTGAATCATAGAATAATGGTAAAAGTGTATGGCATGACAGAACGAAATAAATAGGTAAAGAAGTGTGACAATATGGTGGATTCTCCTGGTATATAAGAGATTGTAAAGAAATGTTCCAATCATGAAAGAAGAGTTACAATCCATCGGAAGAACAATCAAAGCGTTAGATTTGAAGATTATGTTGTTCTTGTGGAGAAAGAGGCCATTTAACAAGACACTGTAGCAGCTAATAGAAAGCTGTCAGGAACATGAAACAAAGATAAAAGATAGAAACACAGACAACATCGAATTTGTTAGAGGCAAATAACAGGTAGCTATTGCCAAGTATCTGAAAAGTATTATAAGTGTGAACAAGTGTGGAAAAGCAATACAGGCGAGAATAACATTGACGAAAGAGGCATTATTACCGGGTTATTCCATAAGTAATGTCGTATTTGCGATGACCGCTGCAATGACGCCATCTGCCTAGCGAATAGTGAAGTAGACGGCACGTGTCATAGCTGAGTCGTATAGGGCACTTGATTGTGCAGCAGTGTGTAGAAGAATGGTCTCTACTCCACGTTTTGGAAGTGTGGCCTGTGTTTTATCATGCCAGTGTCGGAGGACCACATATCCCAAGTAACATGCTTCGTTGGGCCTATGAACGGTATTATGTCGGAAACGTTGGTTTATGGTGGGTTAAATGTGCAACCAATGTCCAAGCACAAAAGCATCAAAGTAGCCAATATTTGGCCCAAAGTGAAGATAATGAACAAAAGGCCAACGTAAGAAAAACAGTATGCTCGGTTGGTAACATGTTAGGAGTTGATACAACGTCTAGCCAACCAGAAAACCCAATAGTTTGCCCAAGGTAAAAAAAAAAATCTAACAAAAGACCAACGTGATGTAAAATGTATGCACACTTTAGGGATGAATTCAACGCAATGCCAACCATAAACAATGCGTTATAACATCCATTGTCCCATTGATTTTATTGTTAAGTTGCCAACAGAAAATGTCTTGCCAACAACATTGTTATGTTGGACCAATCGTATTTATTGTTAGTATTTCCACCGTCGTTAGTTTACCGACCTGAATCCGCACTTGGGCCCACCAATTTTATTATCTTTTCAACCATACGCGCGTGCGAGAGAGAGAGTTGGCTAGATGACCACCAGTTGACCTACTCCAGTTCAAGTTTCAAAATCTATGTAGGACCACAAGAGATCTCCACCAAGAGGCCAGATCGCCAAGAGGCTAAATTACTTATGTCGACCTAATTTCGGCCCGCCAGAAATTTTCGTATGGAAAAGTTCATGGTGCTACGCAATGCAGCATGTATAGTTCTAATATAAGATCCAAAAATTCATCCGAATATCGGATTAAAACCGATATGAATCAGGGTTTCCGCCAGGATTTTCAATGTGGGGTGGTGTAAAGTCAAAATAGGGTGGTGAAAGTGAAGTTTTGTGCCGTTTCTATCGATTTTTCACAGCAAAAATTTTAAAGTTGGAGAGATGTTGTCGAGATTGAGGGTATGGCGGAATCACTGGATATGGTTACTTAATTTCAAAACTTAATAACCTTGTTTCCAAACGCTACTATATCAATGTCACTTTTTAAAACGTTGTTTGCTGTAATTCACATAAAATACAAGTTCCTGAATCGATGTTGTCAGTGTGAACGAGAAAGTATCCTATTCAATTAACATCAATGCTTTCATATAATATTTGCTTCACAATCAAATCATGAATTTGTATATTACATGAAAAACAGAATGTAAGAAAAAATTTACAACAGTAACATTGATATAGTAGCTTTTGCAAACAAGTTTCTCAATATTGTCTTCGTACCACAAAAGGAATTAAAAAACATATCCCACTTAGAACACCAGCATAGCCGAGTGGTTAAGGCATCAGACTACTAAATCTCGTCGCTGACCGTCGGAGGCACAATCCCATCGCACACAACATTTCATCCAAGGAACGTGTAACAACGAGGGCAATACAAAAAGGCAAACTGAATATGAATCAGCACTGCGTGCAATATACCTTCGAGATAATAACACTAGCACTTCTGGTCGGATATTTTGCGCGTTGGTGGGTCTTGGAATTGTTGGCTTTTCGTCGGCATTGTGCACCGGTGTCTCGGTTGGTACATCGTTGAGCCGTTGTTGGCTCGTTCTGTTGACCTCCTGTTGGGTCATTCATTGTCGTTGCTAACATTATTCCAACGTTCGGCCAAATCTTCATTGAAATTGCCATGTAGTCGGTTCTACATTGGGCATCACTGTTCAGGTCAGAGTTATGGCTAACGGCCATTTAGTACGCAGGGCGAACCGTACTGGCCAACGTGCATCCAATATAAAACCATACGATCAGATTTTCGTTGGCCCAAACAAATTTTGCTACTTGGGACGGCATCTCCTGCTAAATGAATTTCACCAGGGACACCCAGCCAACGAAGCGACACCACACGTCAATGCATCGATACCTATATGGTCAGGGTGCTGTGGATGTGCGAAAGCGCCAGAGGTGATTCCACAGCTTTCGGTCTGGGGACACCAACCTCACGGATAAGCCACATGAGCAGCTGGACAACGATGCCCTGCGAGCAGCGGTGGAGGCAAATGCAATGTAAATTGTTGAAGAACTGGCCAGCGAACTCCATGTCACCCATTCGACTGTTAATCATCATCTTGGATACTTGTCGAAACTCGGAAAATGGTAACCCCACGAGTTAACGCTTCAACAGAAGCAAAAGCGAGAAGACATCTGAAATACGCTGGTCACCCGTCACGGACGTGAACAATTGCTGGACAGAATGGTGACAGGAGATGAAAAGTGGGTCCTCTACCATAACATTACACGCAAAGGGCAGTGGGGCGCAGGAACTATGCCAAAACATTATCTCCATCAGTGCAAAGTGATATTGAGTGTTTTGTGTGATATCGATGGGATGATCCATTTTGAGCTCTTGCCACGTAAAAAGACCGTCAATGTAGATATCTACTGTCAGCAGCTTGAAAGCCTACGGACTGTACTGTTGGAGGAACGTCCTGCTCTGGTTAATCGTAAGGATGTGCTCATCCATGGTGATAACGGGCGCCCACACACGGCAAGAAGGACTTGTGCTAATATCGAGAAATATGGCTTGGAGAAACTCCCCTACCCGGCGTTTTCTTGCACCAACAGACTACTATCCTTTTCGCAGCCTGCAAAACCCCCTTTCCGAGAAAACACTGCAAAATGAGGATGGTTTGCGAAGAAGTGATCCAGTTCCTTGCCTCCAAACCGGTGACTTCTTTCAACAGCTGGTTGACAGGTGGCAGAGCGATGTGGAGTCCGATGGAGATTATTTTCCTGATTAACAGCATTGTTCCATGTAAATTGTCGTTCTTTTCCTCGCGATGCAAAAATGCGAAATTACTTATGAAATAAGCTGATAGCTAGGAAGAAGAATCTTTTCTGTGAAACTAAAAACAAAAAATCTTGAGGAAAGGATTGATTAAACGTTTTGCGTTGTGTATAGTGTTGTATTTAGACAAAACGTTGACTCCACAAAATAGTGACAATTTAAGCATGCAGAAGAACGGAAAAGATCACCTGGAAAACTGAAGGTAATAGTAGTAGACAGAAGAACAATAGTTGAGATAATGAAGGGAAAAATGAACTGATTATAACGTTGTTTACGCAGTGATTGAATACTGAGGGTTTTAGGTGAAGGTATGGTTGAGGGGGGAAAAGGGAATTTGGGAGAAGACATATACAGCTTCTTTAGAGTATTGTGAGATATGAATCGTACTATAAGAAAAAGTAGAAAGCCGAAGATCAGTTGAAATTAAAAGTCCTTAACGTGCCTTGAAGGAGGTTTTCAGAGAACTGATGAATTTGTTCCTTGGTCCTCATGATCTAGTTACAGTTGAATTTGATTGACGTATGGAGGGAAGGAAAGTTTAAATTTTTTAAAAGAGGAGGAAGTACATCAGTCCCTCTACTTTCCTATCATGCTTCTCAAGTCCTCCTACCCCATATATCACATTTTCTTTTCATTAAAAATACATGTTTTACAGGAGGGACAAAGCACGTCTGAATATTATTTAAGAATCTTATATTCTATATCTTGTAATGCAGTCTGTTAGTCACTGTGTATAGTTGACAAGAGAGTAAAACACTTGTTTTATGGAGGAGCATTTCTTGCTTAACATCATTTCAACCCTTAGTTATATTGACTACGGGGGAAATAGAAAACTTAAAACGAAAAAGAAAAGGGAGATGCATTAATGGGAAACAAACACTGTAAAGCGATAGAAAGTCAGGGGAGAGCAGAATGAAATGGAAGAGGGTGAATCAGGAAGATTTTAAACTACGTTGTGAGAGAGGGGCAGAGAGAAAGTGATGGAGAGAGAGAGAGAGAGAGAACAAAATAAAATATAACGGAATTGTGATGTAAAGAAGAACAGAGATATAGGGACAACGATAGCCAACATATTTTTCTTACGTTACGTATTCTTTGCTTGTCGAAACTGCAGTGTTGCAAATTCTAGGATGATTATCTTACAGCTAAACAAAGTTTTATATAATAATAATATAATAAATCCCAGCCATATTCAATCCACTAGTGGATGAGGCCTCTCCCCGAAGGGAGGAGTTGGTCTACTGCTCCCACGCTGACCAGACGGGTTGGGAGAGGAGAGTCGAAGCTCTCACTGTGATCGCCACTGTCTTTTATTCACAGCAGCTCCCCAATTGTCCTCACGATGCTGGGTCAACACCGAAATATTTGAGCCCCCATCGGGAATCGAACCCGGGAATATATATATTAGTTTCGTTCTCAAGTCTCCGAAATAGTTTAGGTTTTGCTATACTCATTGTGAATCAACTCACTGCCACAAAAATCCTGTAAGCTCATTCTTGATTCCCGTTCACTGGTCGAGGACTTACACTTTTGCCAAAAGTATTTATAAACACCAATTTTCCAATGTTTCAGTCTCTCGTTCCCGCCCCACACCACCACTTTTTCTATAGAAGTTTGGTTACAATATCGATGGGGAACTATCGCGGTAACAAAACGCAAGTTAACTAATATCTTAGTACTTTGAAACTATCAATAGTGTTTCCAGGAAACTCAAATGGAAGCCTACTAACGAATTTTGTACTAGATTTCAGCAAAATAAGTAACCAGTAAGTTTTGCAGAAGCTTACGATGATATATTTACAAATTTGAATTTAAGCAAAAGTTTGTATTCACGGTTTATAATGTAAACTAGACATACTAATTCTATTCCTGGCAAGCTAATTGTGAGTTTGTCTTTCCAAGTCAATAAGTGTAAGCTAAAAACACGATCTACCTTCCGTGGCTAAAAGTATCGCATGTCGTTGCGTTGGAGTATGGTTGTGTTACAACGTTAAGCCAATCCATGATTTTTCTTTGTTGATAAGTTTGCTACGTTTTTCCAACGAACCTAATTAATGTTTTAAGGCAGTGTTTCTCATCCTTTTTCAAGCCACGACCACCTTTTACCATGTCTTCTGGCAGGCAATTCCCAAAAGTCCTTTTCTTGTCTATAATAAGCTGTTTAGTTTCACTTTGTGTATGTATTGAAGCCTTCAGGAGGTTATTTAATTCACACACACACACACAAATGCACTGCGACCCTCCTTGCAAACAACCCGCGACTCCCACTTTGAGAAACCCTGGTCTAAGGAAGCATTACGTTAAAATAAAAACCAATATATTACTTCGTTATTTGTTTGTGAAAACCTAATTCGCATTTGCTCTTTCAGATGTCTTTCTGATTTTGTCTGACAAGCAGCAACGTCATATTTGAAGGCAACTCAAGGAGAAAAATGACACCCTTTCTATAAGTTTGCTAACGTCACAGAGGTATTTAAGGTGATTAAACAATTTTTGCTAATTAACGAATCAAAAGATAACTTTAAAGAATCAACAATAAACATGGAGATGAAGAAATGTTTTGTTTAAAAATTATTTATTTCAGAATTTCTTATCGCCCTCATTTTCCAGCTGGATCAGAGCCCACAACTACTGGTTTTTAGATCTTACAAGTAATTCTTTGAATAATATTTAAAAATCGTTGTCATTCTTACAGAAGACACTAAGTCCAAATTTCGCTATGTTGTGTTAGGCACATAAATTATTGAGGAAGGGTTACTTAACAGGCAGCCAGAACCAACATACATTGCTATTCGTTTCCATAGACCTTCCAAAGGATGGCAATATCACTTAGTTAATTCTGCCTGCCTATAAAACACCCTTTCCTCAGCAATTAGATTATATAATTCAACAACAACGAAATTTGGACTTAAAAGAAGTAAGACCGCAATTCTTTGTAGTTTACTGGATTTTCGTATTGTTGTATAATGGTTGAATTGAGTGCAACAACGTTTATTGTCAGACAGGCCAACCATTATAAAAACTAACAACTAAATCTCAACCCCTCAAAACCTATAGCTATTAGTTTTACTTTTAAAATAAATACCGTCATGCCATCCTATCAGGTAGGCAACCAGATGATTTTTTAGGTTCAACATTATCAAATAGCTATGAGTTGTGTTGGACAGTAAATTAATCACATCGACTGCAGTATCTCCAAAGCCATGAAAATTCTACCTCTAATACATAGGTATACTGTTATTACTAACATTCATGCACTTAGAACATATTTTCTACACTGGATTTTGTCGATTGTTGATTAGGCAGGCCTCTCCGATTCATGCACTTTAAAAACATATTCCCTACGCTGGATATTTTGTCCATTATTGATTAGGTGTGCCTCTCCGATCCATCCACTTAGAACGTATTTCCTACACTGGATTTTGCCGATTGTTGATTAGGCGAGCCACTCCGATTCATGCACTTTAAAAACATATTCCCTACGCTGGATATTTTGTCCATTGTTGATTAGGCGGGCCTCTCCCATGCACTTAGAACGTATTTCCTACGCTGGGCTTTATCGATTGTTGATTAGGCGGACCTCTCCGACTTGCCTTCCTTATCGCACTTATTCATAAACTGACATTATTTTTTTTACCTTTAACTAACGATCTCCCTATCCACCTTGACTTTCCGATCTTAGACTCTTTTATAATACAATTTATAATAATGTACTTACGCACAAAATATCTTCTCCCTTTGCTTTAGTTACTTGTTCCGAGGTTAATAGCAGGTGCAGAAACTACTTTTACATCAAATCACCAAGGTTATCTTTAGAAAAGAACTTGTTTTTAATCATACCTCTCACACTCTATCAAACATTGATGAACCCTTCTGACTTTTGCTTTCCCAAACCTACCCTTATGAAACTTTGCGAAAGGGAGTTATCTCTCATTTTCTTATATCTATTATATATATTGTTTATACTATATAGCTCTACGATTTTTTGTTTTGCTATTTTTTCTACGTTATTAGTGTAAACTGGATGGCATAAGCTGTATCTAAGATATTTATTTTAAGGCTCAATCCAAGTGGGCTTTCCCGCCTTTTTCATTTTACGTCAATTACTCAAATTTCAGTAGAGGAAAACAGGAATTAATTTTCACAGACCAAAGTTCGTTTCGTCCTTCAATAATGAGAACAATTAGTTTTAATTAAATGCTAGTAGTAACTGCAGGATTGTGTGCAGACACTTTTGGGACATTTTTCTGTCCCAATACTGTCTGCACACAATCCTGAGTTAACTATGAATTTTTTGTTAAACCTAATTGTACTTAAATAAATAAATAAAAAGCAAAAACAATGTTGGGTCACAAAACTTTCCTCTAAGTTGGCCCAACGTTTACATATGGTTAGGAAATGGTTGGTTTGAGACTTGATGATAAAGCGGGCATAGATAATGTTCGGAATTACTTTTGAGAAATGATTGCACACAGCTAAAAGAAAATCGACATTGGACTATTTTGTGCTAGAGGGGATAGTGAAATTCAACCTTATTACAAGGTTACATGAATCTTGAGTAAACATACCCGACTTCCATCTTGATCTTGATAAGATTAAACTAGACTTCGTTTCTAAAATTTGCTTAGATTTATTCATCTTTAGATTACTCTGTGTTTGGATCGGTTTCACGTATGTCTTGACCAGGTAGTTGACGACAAACAGGAAATCAGAGTTTCCAACATAAAGATGAGATGACGAGAAAACACTGACCTTAAAGTGAAAAATCTGATCTGTGTTTGAAGCATTTGTATCAATAAAACGCAGTGTAATTTGTCAGCTAACGTAACTCAAGCGTACTATAGAATCAGGAGAGATGGTTATTAACTTACGAGTTCCAGCTAGTTTGCTAGCCTGTTTGTAGGTTGGCTACTCTTGCTAGTAAAGACACACTATATGTCCTTAATTCCAGAAAGTGGAAAGAGTTGGACAAGATTTTAAACTAGCGAGAAATCTAGTAAGATTACTTTAACAACTATTTCTTCACATGCAATATATTTTCCTTGAGCTTTTGTTGAAAGAGTGTATAGCTGATTGAGATAGGGTGAGGGAGAAAATTGTCCGAACAAGTGGGGAGAAAGCAAGGTGAAGCCAGGATGAGAAATATACGTCATAGAATGAGTCACAACGAACTTATCCAGACGCTATTGTTCCAATCACAAGAGTAAATTGACGTCTTATAGAATCCCCTGGAGGAAGGGCTTTTGTTTCGACTTCAGCCAAGTGCATACCCATATCCCCATAACGTCCTCTTCAACCCCCAAACTATATTACTCCTTCTCCTTCTTCTTCTAATCAATCTGGCCTGGTCTCTCCCTGCTAAAAAAACGACAAAAAGGAGAGATATTGCTTGAGATGGGAGTGAGAGATGTTCTGTCTAGCTTGGCTGTTGCTTGATGATTAACAGAAATGAAGTTTGTTTAACATTAAGTGTTTCTACTGTAGCTATCAAGCGATGTGGAAAAAAGGTAGGTCCGGGATATATTAAGTCGTATCTGCCGTCCTTTTTCTCCTCCGTTTGTGTGTGTCCCCTCATTTCTCGCTCGAATTAATTTTATCCACTCTCTGGATGATTCGGTACTGAAAGAAAAGAATAAACAAGATTTTTTTCTTCTTTAGCCAATTTTTTTCTCTTGTTTTTTTTTCACCATTATAGTTGGCTATGTCGTAGGGTGCTGTTTCTCAAAGTGTGTTCCGCGATAGTTCATTAGTTGGATCAGACTTCAAGCCGAGTCTATAATATCTTTTTAATATTTCCAGAAGGATATTGTAGGACTATTCTTATTTGATTCTGACACCTTGTACGCATTTGGGATTTCAAAATGTGACATTCAGGGTATTGTGTGGGGTTAGCAGAGTAGAATCAGTTTCATACTCCTCTGTACCATACATCCGGTGAAGAATTGAGTGAAACCGTACGCCTTTGCGAGCGTTGACTTCTCATTCGGGAGATCCTGGGTTCAAACCCAGGGGCCGACCAACCTGACTGAGGCTTTTGCAGTGGTTTTCCTCACTCACAGCAGCTAAATATCGGGATGGTACGTTCAAATTAGGCCCTTCACGTCTCCTTCCTATATCCTTTCCTTTCCCCTATCCTTAGATACATTCAAAGTACTGAGTGAACACTAATGATTAGGTTGTTTTGCAAATACGATTTATTTATTTTTCTTTGCAACAAAAATGTCAATAATTAACAGAAGATGATGACAAAGCAAAATTAGAAATCAAACTGACTACCGTTGTTACACATACATTTAATAGTGATAGACAGTGATACGTTTAGTACGTGATTTTACACATGTTCTAATCAGTTTGAACGAGATTTGCGTTCTTCCCTGATTGACATTTTGCTTCAATCACAAACCAGCATTAACTATTTTTTTTTCTGTTCATTTTTTTGGAGGTCGATTCCTGTCGTTGATAACCGATCACATAATCGACAGGAACAAGGGAGAGAGATCATGATTTTCTTCGTCTAATTTGTCTACAGAAGAGCACTCAAATGAATTCCCAAATCCACTGCAACGGCCAGTGAATAGAATGTGTGAATGTTTAACATCAAAGGCACATGAAGTGGAAATGGTACAGCAATTACCATGTACGAGACATTGCCATTGGCGCGAGCAAGCAACCTCGTGTCGGGTGTCAATCCTGACGACAGTCTCTTTCCATTTAGAATCGACCACTTTTCTACGTTCTGTATCTGTGTGTGGGAACAGAGAAGAGAGAACGATATGGTATGTATGTGTGTGATTTCAATGTCTCACTAGTGGCCCCTGTGAATATGTGTCAATCTAATATAAAAGAGTGAGGGAGAGGAAGAATCGTGTATCGAATTAATTTGATGGTTAATCATCTCTCTCTCTATTCTCTAGCTCAATGTCCTTAGTGTTCTCGGGCAGTTGGTCACCTGTCTCTCGTCTAGAACATTCCCATCACCCGCTTCTCACTGAAGTGCAGATTCAGCAGACAATGTTAATGTTTTCAGGTTATTAATTAGCTATGTATTTCTGGACCAAAGTGACCAGCGATTCACCATATTGCAATGACAGTTTCTAACCCACCTGCAGTTTTACCCATGTATTCGATTTATATCAAAGTCTTGACAGAAAAATAATTAGAAAATGTCAATTAAAAAGAGACCAACTGGGGCTAAACTGGTCTAGCTATTGGCAGTGAACATTAGCGATAAAAAAAATCATTTATTGTTAGTTGAATAGGTATGGAGCAGAGTTCACATTGGACAAAAACATGTGTGTACTTGATTTGCACTTGTCGTTATATTTTCTAATTAACAAAGAACTTTCACTAAATAAACATTTTGTTATTTAAATAAATTCCACTGGACCGCTAAAACATGTCAAGAAATAGTAACAGATGGTTCATGGATTCTCCTGGGGTAAAATATTCCGGAGGTAAACTAGTCCCTCATTCGGATCTCCGGGCTGGGACTGCTTCAGGGGGCTCTATGAACAGGATTAAGAAAGACCTTAGAATAGGAACGTGGAACGTACGAACATTATACCAAACGGGCGCTCTTCAGGTGGCGGTACGCGAGACCGAGAAGTACGAGCTAGACATATTAGCGATACAAGAAGTTCGGTGGGAGGGTCAAGATAGCATCCCACAGGGCAAGTACACTTTCTACTACGGGGGAACACAGTCTCACGATTTCGGAACAGGGTTCCTCATTAAGAATAGTATCCTTCAGGCGGTTCAGAATATAGAGTTCGTAAACGAAAGACTATCGTACGTTACGATACGCACTCGATGGGGTAACACGGTTTTATTAAACGTCTATGCTCCCACCGAGGTGGCTACTGATAACGACAAAGATATATTCTACGAGGAGCTAGAAAGGTTGTTTGACCGATTACCGAAGTATAATTCGAAAATTGTGTTGGGTGATTTCAATGCAAAGGTAGGGAGGGAAGAAAAATATAGACCTACTATAGGCAAATACAGTCTTCACGAAAAGACCAACAAGAATGGAGAAAGACTGATAACTTTCGCGATTTCGAAAAACTTACTGGTAAAGAGCACGTACTTTGAACACAAAGACATACACAAATACACATGGGTATCTCCGGACGGCAAAACTCTCAACCAGATCGATCACGTATTACTAGACAGACGAAGACACACCAACATAATGGACGTTAGGTCGTACAGAGGAGCGGAAGGTGACACCGACCATCAATTAGTGATCACAAAAGTAAGGGAAAAGTTATGCATCGCGAACAGAGAAAGCAAGGGATCAAAACAACTGAAATTCGAAGTGAAACTATTAAATAATCCGAGCATAAGAGCAGATTACCAACTCGAACTCTCAAATAGGTTCGAAATCCTAGCCGACTCGAGTAATAATAATGATGATAATAATGAAATTGATGTAAGTAAGATGTGGGAGGCAATTCGTGAAACAATTAAGAGCGCAGGGAAGGAACGCGTAGGTGAAAAGAAACAACAGAAAAACAAACCTTGGTTTGATGAAGAATGCATTAAACTTCATGAGGAACGAAAACAAGCAAGGCAACGATGGCTAAGTAATAAAAGCGAAGCAAATACCAACCACTACAGTAACGCGAAACGAAACGCCACACTAGGGTTCAGAAACAAAAAGCGAGAATATCTGACGCAGAAGATTCAGGAGATTGAGGAAAACGGGAAGACAAATAACATACAAGATCTATACAAAGGGGTAAACTCGTTAAGAAAAGGTTACCAGCCGAGGTTAGGAATGATTAGAAATGAACGTGGAGATCTTCAGGCGGATCCGACTAAAATTGTCGATGTGTGGAAAAGTTATTTCGACAAACTTCTTAATGTACACAGCGGGGAACAAACAGAGGAATTTGAAATTCATACCGCAGAACCGTGGATTCCCGAACCTAGCGAGATCGAGATCGAAATGTCGGTTAAGAAATTGAAAAATTTCAAATCACCAGGAATAGACAATATTCCAGCCGAATTAATTAAAACAGGAGGAACGGCACTAATCAAGGAACTTGTAATGGTGTGGTGGTGTTTTGTTTATTGGGAGCTGTGAATTCTTATTATAAGCAGTGTCACCTCATGTAATTAATGAGAATTAATTACGTAATAAGATATAAGAGGAATGTCACTAGTACTGCTATAACTTCTTGCTAATACCTATCCGGTTTAGTAATAAACACAGCTCTCTTATGTGTCAATAAATTTGGTACAAGAGAATAATAACCTATCTGTTTGGCCCTTTTGTTTGTTTCGCATGCGAAAGGTTTTTTCCCTACTGGTATATAATACGCAAGCAACAATCTGAATCGATATAGTATGCTGATTCAATAACCTTGTTCCGCAACTAAAAGGTCTCTCGCTGTACTGTGATATACCTGTGAGCAGTAGTTACGAAACAGTTTGCAGCTAAATGGTCTCTCTATCTATATGATGTCTTTGCTTGTTTACCTTTCGATTTGCATCTAAAAGGTCTCTCGTGGACGATTGACTAATAAGTACTTTATGATCGTGCAAGTATTCACATCGAAAAGGTCTCTCTAGTACGAATATTTTATAAGACCATTTAACTAGAGCATTGAAAGGTTTCCTCTACTCGACTAATGGCAATTTGCTAAACAAAAGTAAACCTAAAATTGTTAGCATGTAGATAACTTATTCCAGGCCTTCCTTTCTCTCTCAAATTTTCAACACGTTTCGATAATTTAGACTAACGGCCATATCACCATACAAAAGATTAAATCAATATATTTTTTCGCAGCGAACTACGAATAACACAAGGTCTTAGGAGAACTCTTGTAAAATCAAATTAAACACAAATTTACGATTTTAGCAATGATACTGTGCATAGAAATGTCATAAGCTCTATCACTCTGATACTCAATTTAGAGACTTAATCAGTGGGTATTTTAAATAATTTCATGTCAACATGTCTCGACCTTTCTTGTCACACATTCGTATTTATGAGTAATACTGAGATATTATATAATCAGGCGAATAAAGCACTTTAATCTTTAATCGTTTGTTTCACTAATTAGGTATTATATCATCCAAATTCAGAATATCTTTTTTACCAATATCGTCCATAAAAATGAAAAGAAAAAATATTCCCAATTAGTTTCCCTCGGAAAATATTACTAATGGAATCAGAGTCAATTATACCCAATTGACCCTCCCAATTCCATCCACCAGTTTACTCTAAATACCATCAATTTAAAAGTAGCCCCATGCATCCATATACCACCATTTACTACTTCGGAATCCCTTCAATTAGCCAATTGAAATTCCCAAGATTCCACCAACATGCTCTAATCCCTTTTTTGATCCACCAAAAATTCCCTCATGCATAGAACCAAAAATTTCCCTTTTTTCCCATGAGCCAGTTAATAGGTTAGTGCCGTGATAAAAGTAGCTGCTAGAAATTTAGAACTTAAAAAGACAAGAGAAATTAGTTATGCAATTAATCTACTCCCATAGGATAAAAAATAAAAGGGATAGGCACAGAAATTCTATCAGAAGTAATTGATTCCGACTTACTCCACCCATTCAGTCGTTTCAGTTCTACTGAGCCCCTTCTGTTCACCCTAAATAGATTCGCTCGCTTACTCTACTCCCGAAATTCTATTTGTTTTACAGAGAAGGAAAAAACAAACTGAATAGGAAAATTCTATGATAATAACATCTACAAGGAATAACAAAGGGAACATCATAAGAAAGTTAATACTACACAAAAATATTTCTACCAACAGTCACAAATAAAACACTTTCTTTTTGTCAGATCTTGTACTCTGGCCTCGAGCAAATGAATTAGCAAAAATCTTAACAAGTGCATAGAAATAAAATTTCATAAGACACTCGCTCGGCCAGTACTTAAAATCGATGGACTGAGGTTATTCCATCTCCCCTTTTACGAGCTTCTATTATTTAGTCCTTCCCACTCTCTCTCTCTCTCTCTCTCTCTCTTCCTTGAGACAAAAATATTCAGTTGGGGTTTCCATAAAAATACCACAACATATTTCCTACCTGGCGACCAATTCATCGGCTTATCCTTTCAGCCACAATTATAGCATTTATAAGAACCAAAAAATATACACTCCATTCGAGCCCATTATAAAACAATAACGCCTCTTTCCAGCCGATGGCCGCTATTGTATTCCTATTATAGATTGCGTAGCACTTCCTTTTCAAACCTCACCATCTTGATGCGTTCCTCGCGACTGACCAGCCGGGCGCGAAAAGAACCGCGACCCTTAACGAATTCCTTCTCCCAGAAGGAGGGAAGGGGAAGCGAATACAAGTGCTGACCATGTGTGATAGCTTGGGGCAAACGAACTTTCAGAGTCACGTAACTTCTGACATTTCAATGCACATTTTTTTTTTATTTTAAAAGAGGCTTGGAAGAACTAAGAAAGAAACAGAGAAATTAAAACAATAAAATAAACATAAAAATACACACTTTAAATACACCAACAAACTATACGTTGTTTCCTAAAATAAAGAAGAAAGATTAAATACAAAAATTATTTACAAGCTCTTAAAAAATAGTAAGAATAATAATAATAATTTCGTTAAAAGAAATTTAAGTTGCACATTTACCTAACACTATAAGCGCTTAATTACATAGATTGGCCAATCTTACCTAACACATAATATACAGAAATTGTACATATTCACCTCACTTTACAAAATATAATTCCGTGTAATGAGAAATTCATTACAAACTTTAGGATCTTGTAAATTAGGGTAAAGGCAACGACGCTTGCGGTTCTAAAAGATAAACTGAAGTGAATGTTGAACATAAAAACTTAAGTTAATTAGTCATTATCTCTTAATAATACAGCTAAACCAACAAGGAATCAAAATATATAGCCTGTCACTTTAATTTGCAAAAAAAAAAAACTGGGAGTGCTGTGCGTTGTATAGGGTGGAATAGCAAAACTATCTTGTGTGTTAATTGGATTAAGAAAGCAGTAAAATTATATATATATATAATTTTACCTCTTCTATAAATGATAGGAATATGCATAACTATAAACGAATATTTGAAAACAATATAAGCATAACCCTTGGTAATCACCATTATTTCTCCTTAAACGGAAGTTTGGGGCCACGGTGGCTCTGTTGGTAGAGCGCTCACCTCTTGTGCTAGGGTTCGTCGGATCGATCCTTGGTCATGCCATGTGGCCTTTGTGGTGGACAAACACTGTGTGCGTGTGTTTCCTAAGGGTGCTCCCGTTTCCTCCCACTTTCTTCATTTCACCAATTCATCCCATCATCGTCCATACGGCCTGTGCCAAAGTTGCAAGAGGGCCTTAAATATATTCAAACATTAAACGGAAGTGTCTAATATATGCTTAGGCTGCTCCTTTAATATTGGGAAATATAATTCTGCCACTGCAAATGGCACAAGCTTCTAGATAATTTTATGACAGAAAACGTCTTTTATGTCGCCTTACATGAGTTGTGAGTTGTCTTCGGGAATTTTCTTTTCCCTCTGGGACCTTACCTCACAGTTGGGGCCTTGGATAGAAGACATTTATTGCCCTTTTCAGTATAAAACTACATCATAACAGTCATCATTAATAAGGGACTCTGGTAGAGCAGATATGGAGTGTACCTATTCATAGTTATCACACAGAGTATCTTTGGCTATCAGTGGGCTATCAACAATTCATGAATATTGTTTTTACTTTAAATCTTTCTAGATTTATCTACAGAAATGCTTATCCTGTTTGCACATAAAGCTGTCTCGTATTTGTGAAGGCTATCTTTTCCAAAAAGTTCTCTATCTATTAAAAATACATAAGCCTGGACCTTTCCAGATTTGTTGAACTCACATACAATTAAGTGATTTGTTGAGGATAATATCTCGCTCAGTCGCCTTATAGCCTGCTCTAGCATTACAAGACTACCACACAGTGATCACAGTCACTCCATATTTCTTTTCAAAAGCTAAACAATGTCCCTGTCTTTATCCTTCAGAGAATAGTCATGTTTCTCTCTTTCATCTAGAGTGAACATACAGTTATGGTTTCCTTCCGGATTTGGTTCGTAACCTTGAAACACTGTACACTACTATTAACGAATTATCGAAAATCATTGAAAAAATAAATATTTAACC
>JAGDQP010027906.1:0-23460 GCA_022664845.1 Lepisma saccharinum
GTAAGGCGACACCTCCAATCTTTTAATTAGATCGTCAGTTCATACTCCGAAGTACCAGCTGGTTCAGATTAGCGACAGATTAAGAAAGAAAAACGCAAATCTTTACTTGGGAACTAATCTCAAACGATGATACGCATAACGACTCATATGTGACTCATACGGTGTCTTTACTCACTTCGAAGTCTACAGGGTGGCAAAAGACCATGTCTTACCTTTACCTTAGTAGGGCCCACACCTGTAGTCTGGAATCGCAATTCCTGAAATAAAGACGAACGAACACAACGAATGACGGTCGCAACTCAATCCAAACGTAGTGTCATAACGCAAATAATATATATTCACACAAATCACATGCTGGAGTCACTTCATATGTCAATGCAAAAATAACCAGAAATTCGATATATAGTTCCTTTCCCAAGTCATCACTTCTCAGCTGGCGAAAGAATCCTACCACTGGTCTACGGATTTATGAACCGATCTAATCTAATTAAAATAACATCACTTAAAACGATAGGTTTACCGAAACACAGAAATAATATAGTATCAATTGCTGTCAACTTCACGTAACGATTTGTAACTAATTTCCAATAGATATCAAAACAAACATTAAATAACTCACTGCACATTATAAACATTACTAAACACTCTACGAGGATTATCAACTAATGCCGTAGATCGTACCTAGTTAACTGAGAGGTTTCTACACTACGTTCACTGAACATAAACTCAAGATTGTTTTCGAAGAAATATAAAAATTTCAGAATTTCAATTTATTGCTTTGAATTTACATATTTCACGCTTTTGGCTTTGATAATTTTATCAGAATCTGAACAGAATTACAGTTGAGTTGTAAAAACAAACAAATTTGAATCGCTGGTATACATGAATTAAGCAGAACTGAAAGTTACGTAGTCACACATAAATGTCCATAATTTCTGTAATAATTAACAATTTTCGTTGATTTTTTTTACAAATTATTCCCGAAATATTGTTGTATAATTTAGAAAAGTTTTAGCACAGTATTACTTACACGAAAGAAGTTCTAGTCCAAAATACATGGTAATGAAAGAATCACTTTAACGTTAATAATTTTGTGACGTCATTACAGATGATTACTACGTTATACAAAAGACGTTCTGAATAAATCTTGAAAATGCAAAATATTGTTATAAAATATGACTTTTTCATTGGAGAATAGTGGCTGGAGTTGAAACCAAAATTATCGAACCATGTTGAATAAATTAAAATTTACTATTAACATGAAAACGGTACGCAAAAATAGCCGAACAGACATGTTGCTAATTTGATCAAGTAAGGAAAATATACGGTAGCTGTCAAACATGGCTAACCGGGAATTTCGAATAGATATGGAAAACTGGAGACGAGAAATTGGCATATGACTATTGAAATCTAACGAACCGATATTTATAATGTAAGAATTCGGTTAATAGCGGCCCCATACTGAAATTTAGAACATATTGTACATACTGATAAATAATCTCAAAACAAAAATAATATAAAATTTTAATGAATTGGAAATTCCGAAATGACGTCGCTGAAAAGTCCTGTTAGCACTTATATCGGTTTAATTCTTCTTAATACGATTTAATATATTGCATCGGAATAGACGAAATCAGACGAAAATCGAAAATTATGTTAAATTTAGTGTTTATACCTCTCGTAGACAGGGCTTAGGAAGTACAGGTGACGGAAAGCCCGGACATCCACTCGTCTCG
Source organism: Lepisma saccharinum (assembly GCA_022664845.1). Lineage (NCBI taxonomy): Eukaryota > Metazoa > Arthropoda > Insecta > Zygentoma > Lepismatidae > Lepisma > Lepisma saccharinum. The sequence goes on from JAGDQP010027906.1 coordinate 1,737, forward strand.
TTTTAAAAATTGGAACTGAACTAACATGGCGTGGGAGAGCAGTTCTCCCAGCAAACGGAGAAGAAGGCTGATTCACACCAATCAGCAAAAAACAAGTCACGAAGCATTGACTAGGGCCAATCAAAAACAAGCGTTAGATCCAAGTCATTGCTGCGTGACTAACGAAAACCTGGATGGATAACGATAAAAATCCAAGCGGAACACGCTCAAAGAGTCTAAAACCAACCAAAGAGAATGAGCTAAGGAGAACACACTGAAAGAAAACAAAACGGAGACTAAGAAAAAAATAAAAGGGGAGAAAATAAAATATAAAAATGGAACAGCAACTAGGCTGTTACAATCTTTCAAAATTGTTTGGTTCTAGTATTCTCCTAAAAAAAATCAAAGCAACTCTTTTCTATATTTTAAAAGCAAACAGTGTCAACATAAGTAGTATGCTGTCCTATAGTAATAATCTAGACCAAAACACTTTAATATCTATCAGTCATTTATGCTCTTAATATGTCTTATTTCATCTCTATCAATAACCAAAGCATGGCATTTTTTTTGTGTGTGTGTGTGTGTGGGGGGGGGGGGCATTTCTCACACCTGAGCTGATACATGTATTCAGTACTGGAGTCAGCAGTCAAGGCACTTCACTTCACGTGGCTTTTTAAGAGGAAAATATCTTTCTGTAAATTGCTTGTTCAAAATTACCGGTGTATATGTTTAAAAATATTATCCACCTAGAAAAATGTTGAAACTTCGTGTTAAGGAATATCTCAAACTTAATGTAAAAAAATCAACTTTTAGACTTGATTAAATCACAGCAACATGACAAATATTGCTAAAAGGTAGTCTGCAAGCTTCTTTTAAATGTGTATTTTAAGTTTGGTAAGGTTTAAGAAGTTTCCATAATCTTGTATCGGAATTTTTCTAGTTGACCTACCAATGCCATTATGCATGCATATATACTGGAAATTTTCACCTATCAACCATGCTATTACATTCAGTATGTCCTTATGGAGAATCAAACGCGGGACCTCGTGGTTACAAGACGACGAAAGAAAACATTCAGTAGTGTTACGTTATTTTTCAGTGAAGTTCTGTAGACCTAGTTTCTTATTACCGGTTCTTAATGATATATTGAGAAACAAGAAAAAGCAATACTTGGGGAAATACGTTGAGTAAAATTTGTACTTGTTAACACATGCAGGGTTATTCGCTCAGATCGTCAGTGTGCGAGAAGTGATGCACTTCAAGAGACGTGAAATAGCAATTAGAAGTACGTTTCGCAGTGTGATTTATTATATGTATCTTCCTCTCCGTGGGTACCTTTCGGGACAGGCGTGAGTCGTAATGCTGTTTTCGTCCGTACCAATAATTTAATTTCTATCGAAGTACCTCGACGATACATAACAACCCTGTATTTTAATGGTATATTGACAACTGCCTAATAACGTAGTTGTAGTTCCTATGCAAAATACTCCCTGGATTATTGGAACTAGCACGCCGCTTTTTTAATTAATACAGTTTTACTCTTTCTTGCTATCGTCGATTCCTGGCGAGTGTATGACTATTGAAAGTAGAAAATGAAAGGCCTATATGAGTATGAAGTACAGGAAAACATAGAGGAGGCACTGGAAATACAAATACCAGTATTCATTCAAGAGTGATAAAGAGGATGGAAATCAAAGAAATAAAACTGAAAGTTTCCATGTGTTAGTCATGAAGAGAGTCACTGTCAAAAGTAAGAACTAAAACTGTTTCCAAAATAATAAGCGTTTCTTCCTTGAGAATTTTTTTAACTCTGTCCAGTGCTGTCAACGAGTATTTCCGCAGTTGCTACCTCATGCTGTTATTTGAATGAAGGGAGGCCTAAACTGGCTACGTTACATGATAATGATTCGTAGTTTTGAACTGCTATAAAGATGTTACTATGTAGCATGTAAGGCGGGAGTTAAGCTTTCTTTTACTTCTGCTTTACATCTGTTTTTAAGATAGGACATTAGACTGTCATGTTACCTCTGTTGAACGTGGTTCCAGAAGAAATCCTTCAGTCACACCAGGCAAATGCTGATACCTACAAATTATGCCCTGGCCGATTTGCTTCCAACATCCTTTCCCCTACCCTAAGTCATTAATAAATTCAGATTCCCGAAGAAATCTTTTGGTTACTCTATAATATATTTTTTTTATTTATTGTACGTAGTAATGTTCTGTTTTAAATTTGTTTTCCTTTAATGTAAGCTTGACGTTGATAATTATTTTATTCTCTCCACAGAAAAAGACCATGGATAGGTTACTCAAGAAACAAGAATCAAAAGCAGCGAAAGCTACCAAACCAAAGTTACCGCAAAAGCATCTATCACGTGTGACGTACCGAAACCAAATCAGCAGCATCAGTATTTCTTTACCGGAAGGGGTTGAGTTTCCGATGAAACCTAAGGAGTCTCGGTAAGTAAAAAGCTAATATATGTAAGTGACATCCAACAGGTCCCTCATTTCTTGCGATTAACATTTTGTAGTAATTTATAATTATAAATACAGTGCAGCCCACTTATAACGAACTCGGATATAGCGAATTATTGGATATTGTGAACATAAATGAAATCTCTGTCACCCTGCCTATTTAAAACATGAAAAAAAATGACCATATATTACGAACAATATTTCCTGTCAAGACCGCTTATAGCGGAAGTTTCCAGAATGGGTTCATGTTTCGGACGTATTAATTTTCCGCTTCTTCGTGGCTATTGTTTACATGTAAAGATGGAAGTGCAAAAGGTTGAAGGCCGTGAACACAGAAGCCAAATGAGGAATGTATGAGAACAGCTGTGGAAACCAGTTTTGCGGAACCTGAGTATTGCACCGCCAGAAGCAAAGAGATGGTGGGGTGAAATTGACCTGCATACTTAGCTTGCAGCTGTGAACAAAAGAAAGTTGATTCCTCTGCTCTCCACTCGCCCTGTTACAAAACAAAGGGAAAGGGGTCCAAACATTAGAAGTCCAACACTTTTAAAATCGCATTGTCTTTTCAGACGATAGGGCTGCACTATACTTATTTACATCAGTGCAATTTGATAGGCCGAAAAAGATGCAATGAAAGGAAAGCGTTTGCTCCAACCCTTCTTCTTTTTTGCTTAGCATACGATTTTTATTCTTTAATACTGTCAGTAAGTTATTTCAGGGTTTCGTCTTTGTCTCTTCAATCATATCTTTCTTTTCCCTTTTCCTTTCAAGTACTTTACAATTTCAATGTCAAGAAAGTCCGAGGAGATCTGTAAACAAGACAATATTCCTCACAATACAGATAATTCAGGGTGTCTACAGGGTATGAAAGTAATTAAAAAAAGTATTGAAATTGAGTCATTGGTCATGAAAGTCAAGAAAAGGTCTTGAATTTCAGACATGTAAACCTTGTTAATTTTCGGTTTTTGTTTTTTCATTGGTACGTTTGCCATTATCCCAGATATGAAGGAAAATATTCTCATACGGTTGAAGCATGTTTGATATTGTGAATAAATTTTATTTATGGCCTTTAGGTCTCTAAGGCTCAGGCCGGGATTCGGGAAGGTGCCATTCCGGCATTTGGCTGGTGTGACAGTAAAAAACCCTGGAAGAACCTCAGTCAGAATGGTCGGCCGCTGTGATCGAAGCAACGACCTCCCGAATGCTACGCCAACGCTCTACCACTGAGCTACGGCGGCTCGGTGATATTGTGAACTTTTAATGTTACAGCGAGAGTTAGTTTAATGTTACCCAGGGGACTTATATCTTGTGAGTTTGGGTGTGGCAATCCATTTCCATTTCACGAAAAGAAATTCTGTTTTCAGCTCATCATAATGCACTTTTTGAGTTCGTTTTGCTCTACGGGGGAAGGGGATCTCGTGAACTAAAATCTTGAATTAACCGTGAAATATGACGATTATTATTTCAACAAACCCTATGCCCTTTTTTGTGTTTGTCACAGAGGAAACAGCATGGTACAATCACATGAGAACTAAAAGTTAGTCTTGCATAACCTTGTTGCGGAGACATCTTTTAAGAATGAAATAATTTAGGCGTCCATTAACAAATGGGTCCTTGTTGCGAAATTAACAATGGCAATTGTTATACACTTCTTATTTTTCTGAGCTATGGCAAATTTGCAGATTTGAATATTTTATAGAAATAGTTGGAAAAGGTATTCACCAATATTCTACTTGTTTGCAAAAGAATAGCGGAAGAGAGAAAATATATACAACTTTTACTGTTACTTGTATTTATGTTTTTTACTTTTTGCGACATATAAATGGTTTTGAAGATGTTTTGGAATAGCGAAATATTACTAACATGTTAGAAAGTAATAAAATTAACTCAACAATGTCAGTATATCTATTTCGTTTATTTTTGTGGGGTGAGAGAGTGCGGGTGCAAGGACCTGTTTGGAAATGGATGCCTGAATTATTCAGTTTGTAGACTGAGTCAGATGATTGTGCTATGCAAGTAAATTTACCTTGCATCTTCTTCTATAACGAATTATTAAACGTAATATAATAATCTTTAAAATTCCCACATAAAGTCACTGGCAGTCTGCATATAAGGAACTAGGAATGATCTGATTGTGAATGCTCTTTGAATATCATATTATTCCCTTTCTCCCAACAATTAAATCTAAATTACGCGCTATTTCGTCGCTTTTCACCTTCTTGTACATAAACAATCCGACTTGCGAAAAGTATCTCCTATTATATAGAAGCCATGTACATACCTACGACGCATGATGTATTCAAAAGACATTGTAAAATAGGATGTTTTTCCTGGAGCTCTGTTTTGACTTTTTAACTCCTATTTTTTACTTACAAAATCTCTTATTCAATGTATTTAGTATTTTCGCGTTAAGTCGTAAGAATGTTTTGATTTTTGTCTGTATTCATATTTTATCGACGTTTGTTTTGGATTTTGGTATAAACCTATTTTGCTGTTTATGTTACCCATTAAAAAATGCCATTATTTGCTATGAAGTAATTATTAGATTGTAATGGTTGATTATTACTATTATTATTTTCAGGGAGCCGCCAAAGCCAACTTTATGTGGTGTTCCTGGATGTCAAAATGTGAAAAAATACTCGTGCTCAAAAACTGGTATTCCTTTGTGTAGTTTAGCGTGCTACAAAAAGAACTTACAAGCCAAAGAGAACTTTGGGAGGGGAAACTGATTATGTTTCTCTGTGGTTGTTGAGTGATGATGTGAACCCGTTGTCTGTATATGTGTCTATTACAGTCAGTTGTTGCGCTTTGGTGAACATATTGAATGTGTGATTACTTTGATAAGTTTAAAATGTTGGCCATTGTTTAAGTGTATATAAGATTATAATAAAAGTTTAAAAACTTCAAGAAGACGTATCTTGTTCTACAAAGGAAATGAAAAGCAGTGCACTCACCAAACAAGGTTTCTTTTTAGATCAATTTAGCTTTCAGGCTCCGTTGCCATTGGTGTGGATGTACCATGATTCCTTTGGTGTAGAAAGAAGCAGGTTGTCATTGTCAGTCCAAAACACATCTTAAATTCACCTATGTTGAATTTCATCCTTCTCGGATACTCATTAGGGGGACCAAATAGATATTGGGTAAAACGTACCAGAGCATTTCGGTCATAGATTCTGCTGTAAGATTAGCAGTATGGAGTCGCACATTGTTATGAAGAAGAATGACATTATGTTGCAGGTTGTTCCTTAATATATATCTTGTTTTAGGGAGTTTTTTTTAGCAACGTGTACAGGGTGGCCGAAAAGTGGGCGTACCCCCTTTATTTTTAGCACTGTAATTGATAGGATGCTATATATATATATACACTTATCTGATCGTTTAAGGTACCAGAACATCGGTATACAGATCGTCGCTGTCGTAGCACCGCTGAGCTCTGCGTCACCTTCTGACAGATGTTTCGCGGAGATAATCGGGCGTCACGTACGTAAATGCATCTTCGATGGAAATTCGTAACATCTTTTTGTGATATCGTTTTTACCGGACATTTTCCTTGATGAGTTCCCCAGAGAACATTGTCAGGTGCTGATAAATCAAGATTTCGTGGCGACCAGACAAGAACCCACCGACCTAGAAAGGGCTCGTTCAGGTTATTACGCACTTGCACGGCAACACACCCCTTCTTCCAAGGCTCTGTTACTGTATAGAGTTATCGGGACATACTTGAACAATGGTTGGTGCCATAACTGCAACAGGAGGGTATCATCGACATTGTTGTTGTGCAGCAGGACAGAGCTCTTCCCGCATTTTGCCGTGCAAGTGCGTAATGACCTGAACGAGACCTTTCCAGGTCGGTCGGTTGAAAAGACGTTCTGCGGATTCACTTACTCCCTTTGCCTGACCGCCAAGAAATCTTGATTTTTCACACCTGACAAAATACTGTCTGGGTATTCATCAAGGAAAAAGTTCGGAACATACGATATGGCACAACGGCGAAGCTACGAGGAGCTGTCGAAGATGCATTCGTGCACGTGACGCTGGGTTATCTCCGCAAAACACCTGCCAGGGCACTGCGTAGATTTCACCTGTGCTACAATAACGACTGCCTGCATACAGATGTTCTTGAACCTTAAACTATCAGGTAAATGTACAGTAAACTACCATAGCAATTATAGTGTGCTAGAAAGAAAGGGGGTACGCTCACTTTTCGGCCATCCTGTAGTAGTAGTGCTAATTATTTCTTCTTTAAAAAGTCTATATGGTACATGTATGAATCCTTTAATGTATCAGAAGAAAATTTCCAGCATCTTCCCAGTAAATAGGTATGCTGGTACCATTCATACACTTCTACCCGTAACATATTTTGTGGTCAGCTCTGTACTTGCAATCTTCAGCCAGTTTTGGGTGTTTCACAGGGAGTTTGAGAATACACTGCGGCTCTAAAACTAGAGACGACAACGACGGAAGAGTCACAAGGAAAACGGTGTCGTCACAGACATTGTTGGGGGTGCGATTATATTTTGTCGATGTTTCAGAGACAGAAGGCTCGGTCATCCTTGAAATCTTGTTAATTTTATCCTGTATTTTGTGTATATATATATACAGACAGTTTATTAATTCATGTAACTGAGAAACAGACCTGTAAAAACAAAAGTTTTCAAGCTATTTGCATGAAATTTCCAGAAGTTTAGACACTATAAATAATTTTCCTAAACTGAATTGCTCGCTTATGGTAAAATCAATGTTAATTCATAGGACCAATTCTCCTTGTCTGATTTTAATAGTTACCAAGAAATTAAGTCAGACGTTGACTTCTATCTATAGAACATTGCAACATATCTCGATTTGCAATATTTTATAAACAGAAACCACCCTCTAACCTAATTTTTTGGTAATTAATAAAAGTAGACAAGGAAAAGTGGTCCTCTGAATTAACGTTGATTTTTCCAGAAGCAAGGTTCACTTTTGAGTGTTCATTCGTGGAGGCTCTTTAATTTTAGGCTTCCGTGAAATACCTTGTTTATATTTGTATCACAGTTATACATACGGTTATGTAGCCAACAGGCCTCCTTTAACTCTTTTGATTTGAAAAAGAGAAAACTTAATAGAACGTGGTAACGTGTCAACCATAACATGCAGGGCTTTCTCATAAAAATAAGGTACGGTACATGATAGGAAGGATCACAACGTGAAGGAAGATAAATAAACTATGTAGTGACTAAGTTGGGGTTTGACACCTAATGTCATTCGTTAAATTATTATTATTACTTTATGTTTGTGCAACACTACTGTGGTGTCGCTATACGTTAGAGACCTAAACCTGCTTAGATACTTTAATTTTAGCCAGTCCAGTAGGCTGATTTTACGTTGGAAACATTATAGGAAGCTGTAGTTGGGCATTAAGAGGTCACCTTAACCGGTTCATGACTAACAAGGAAATGGTCCATAGGTGAAAGTGATTTCCGGGCATAAAACCAAGCTCAGGCAGAGATGCGTCACAGAACACATGAGTGTACCAAGCTTGAGTTCCACGTGCTAAGCCGTTTAGTAGTTACGGAGTCACAAAGGTACCATAGGGAGACAACAGCAACAATTGAAATTCGATGTAATTGCAATCTAATTACAAGAGACGGACGGACGATACTGTAGGATGGAGTGATCAATTGATCATAACAGAAAATTTTAACAGGTTATGGTTGCCGCACCATTTTTAAAACATCTGGAAACACTGTGTTATTCATATCTACTTCAAAGTAACGAAAACAAGTTTCGATTATTATTTTTTTTTACTCCTACATGGGGGAAGAGATGAAGGGGGAAAAGGGAGTCCGTCATGAAATTTTTAACATGAGATGTCTAACAGCATTTTTGAATAACTCTAGTTCCGTACGATATATTGGAATGAAACAAAAACAGTTCTCTTCTTTAAACTTCAAGCTTTAATTTCAGTCTGATTTTATCAAATTCTGATAAGAAAAAAGTTACAAAAGTTGGAGTAAAAAAAGTCGAAACTTGTTTTTATTGCTTTGAAGTACATGTATTTCCAGATTTTTTGAAAATTGTGTGACAACCCTATTATTTATAAATCTGGCGAAAATTGATGGAATGAGTCGATTGTTTTCAATGGGCACAATTGAATTTGAATTTTTATTTATGGCATTTAGGCATGTAAGGCTCAGGCCGGGATATCAGAGGGGAAAGGACATGGGAAGGTGTCGGGCAGGGCCTATGTTGAAGGTGTCATCCCGACATTTGCCTGGTGTGACTGAGGAAAAGCCCTGGGAAAACCTCAGTCAGGATGGTCGGCCGCTGGTATCGAACCCAGGACATCCCGAGCAATGGGTACAAGTAATACACACAGAGTGGTAGGCCTACAAGGACTATTTGATGATGTGACTTCACGGTGTCGAAGCAGTACTGAACCAGAGTATGGAAAACAGGATATCGGCGCGATAACAGGATTCGTGAAATGCATTCTTGATCATATTGTGCTGGAAACTGTAATTGTGCTAAAGACTGCAAATTGATGAAGTCGGTCCTCCTCCAGATACTATAGGCGATATCGCAAGGACTGTGCGATATCCGTGATCAAATAGTAGTCTCTACCACATTCAGATATATAATCAAATGCATTTTACCAAGTTTGCTGTCGCAACAATGAATCTGCTCCGTTTTTAAACCCTGTTCTCATGTTCTGTCAATATCGGCTGAGATAAATTCAGCATTCAACAATGTAGTGGAAATTGTGTCTTAATAAACGAAAAAAAAAAAAAAAACTTGGTTAAAACCAGGGTTGAAAAAAATATACGATTTAAAAAAAAAATCATTTTTGTTTCTTTTTTATTTAACTAATTTGCGGCACTGAAAAACCTACTAAATTAGTTTCTCCTTTTCAAATTCCTTAGCCAGTAAAAACTAAAATAAAATTCACGAATATGTGGTGTTCGCTGCGGAAGATAACCGTGGAAAGTAGGCAATTAAAACAACTTGTAATAATTTTGAAAAGGAAGGAACATATGACGTTACTTACTTATGGTATATTTTACAAGGAAAATAACCATGTAGGAAACTCTTACGTTATTTTCGTCGATTCACGATGACTTGTTTCAGATGGCTATACACCGTAATTAAGTTTAAAAAAATGAAACAATTTACCTTTTTTCGATGTATCAGCTTTCCTTCTAAAATGACGTCCGTGTCTTCCTTTCTTCCTAAGGAATTGCAAATTTTATAATCGCAATTTCCTCTTTTCTTCAGCCTACATCTTCCTAACAAAATATTCTAGGATTTAAGTTTACTAAGAATTTTAGTTTTCAGCTCTGAAAATCGCACTATCAATGTGGGAACACCCCATGACATTATTCCATAAAGTATGAGAGCTATTTTGTAGCCGCGGTCGCTCAGTGGTAGAGCGCTCACCTCTGGTCCGTGAGGTCGCTGATTCGACCCCGACTCGTGTCATGTGAGCTTTGTGGTGAACAAAAACCGTTTGCGTGGGTTTTCTCAGGGTTCTCTCGTTTCCTTCCATTTCTTCATGCCACCAATTCTCCCATCTGGGTTACGGACACTCCGTATTTTGAAGACCCTGTTCGCCTCCGCACCGTACTTCGTAAAATATAACTAAATGTTTGTACTTTTCACTTAGTTGTAGATTGTTAATTATTTTAAACCCATAGGATCCTATATTCCCACAAGTGCATATCACACCGTTTAATCTGTATCACCTATTATTAACACTGTTATCGCCTAGCTATGTTCCAACAGTGTTTGTTATCCCATAGTATTTTTTCTGGAAAAAAAAAAGTGTTGGGAAAGTAACCAAAAGATCCCCCGACCTTGGCAATAGAGAAGCTCTAATGTAAATAATTTCCCATGATGAATATTAAGTGTGTATTTCATGCTGATGTCGCAAGTAGTAGTTCGGCGTTTAATTCTATTTCATTAAATAGTCTTGTCCATATTTAGCCCACAACTATTATGGTAACCCTACATCATCCATTCGGTCTAATCCAAAGTTGCCAAAAGCTTTTTCATAAAATTCAATTCAATGAGAGCTATTTAATGCATTCGAATCAATAAAGGATACACAGCTTTGCATTTTCATTCTTCAGCATACTAACTAACTAACTATATGGCTTATGGAACTCGCAAGTTCATCGCCGCAGTAACAAACGTTCGCCATTGGATTCGATCCTGTGCAACATCAAGCCAGTTTTCATCACGAACCCCTACTTCTTGAAGATCTCTTCTAATATTGTCCTCTCAACGACGTCTCGGTCTTCCCGAAGGTCTCCTCCTTCCAACCAGGAAAGAATATAATCTTCGTTTTTGCCCCATCCGAGCTACATGGCCTGCCCATCTTAGTCGTCGCAATTTACTTTATTTTTACATCTGGTGAATCGTACAGTCCGTGGAGTTCTTCATTACGCAGTCTTCTCCATTCGCCAGTTATCACGTCCCGTTTCGTCCTGTATATCTTTCTCCAAACCTTATTTTCGAACACACGTAATTTATGTTCATCTCCTAGGGTCGTACTCCAACTTTCGCAACCGTAAAGTATTACCGGCAGAATAACCGTTCTGTATATTTGTAATTTCAATTTCCTTTATATTAATCCCAATGTTAGAAGTTTTTGGACTGAATAGAAACATGTGTTGCCTGATACTAAGCAACTTTTGATTTCTTCCGTGACCTCATTTTTGGTTGTTACGTATGCTCCCAAGTATTTAAATTTGTTTACTTTATGGCCTCGTCCCTAATTCTTATGTTTTTATTTCCTTCATTCCCTATGTTTCGGCTTGTTATCGTGTATTTCGTTTTATCTATGTTTACCTGTAGACCTATCTCATCACACGCTTCTACTAAGACATCGGTGTTGCTTTGTAGTGGATCTATATCGTCCCCTATTAAATCTACATCATCCGCGTATACGAACAGTTGATTCAAACCATTCAATGGTAGTCCCTTTTTGTCCCCCTTAATTTTAAAACCACATATTCTAACGCAAAATTAAACTGTAGTGGTGATAAGGCATCCGTTGCGAATCTTGAAACTATCTGACATATTATTGCCTATCCGTACTCTGGTGACTATGGGGTCGCTGAGACACATCTTCACTAGTTGAACCATTTTTTTTTTTTTTTTTTTTTCAAATCATATCAGGATACTGTACAACTTTTTCCTCTTGATAGAATCATATGCTTTCTTAACATAAATGAATAGCTGGTGAACCATCCCAATGTATTCCCATTTCTTCTCCAAAATTTGTCTCAAGGCGAAAATCTGGTCCAACGTGGATCTATTTCTTCTAAATCCACATTGGTGATCTCCAATTATTTCATCTACGTATACAATTACGCGTATTAACATAATATTACTTAATACTTTGTAACAGGTTGGAAGTAACGAGATTCCACGATAATTATTACAGTCCGATTTATCGCCTTTTTTGTAAATCGGAACTGTTAATGAGGTTTTCCATTCCTTTGGAAGCTCATCCTTTCTCCATATAACATTTATCAATTTATGTAGTTCATTGTTTAGTGCCGTTCCTCTCGATTTAATTAATTCGGCTGGAATATCGTCTATTCCTTGTGATTGGAAATTTTTCAATTTCTTTACCGACATCTCGATCTCGCTAGGTTCGGGATTCCACGGTTCTGTGGTATGGATTTCAAATTCCTCTGTTTGTTCCCCGTTGTGTACATTAAGAAGTTTGTCGAAATAACTTTTCCACACATCGACAATTTTAGTCGGATCCGCCTGAGGATCTCCACGTTCATTTCTAATCATTCCTAGCCTCGGCTGGTAACCTTTTATTAACGAGTTTACCTATTTGTATAGATCTCGTATGTTATTTGTCTTCCCGTTTTCCTCTCCTGAATCCTCTGCGTCAGATATTTTCGCATTTTGAATCTGAACCCGAGTGTGGCTTTTCGTTTCGCGTTACTATAGTGGTTGATACTTGCTTCGCTTTTATTGCTTAGCCATCGTTGCCTTGCTTGTTTTCGTTCCTCATGAAGCTTAAGGCATTCTTCATCAAACCAAGGATTGTTTTTCTGTTGTTTCTTCTCACCTACACATTCCTTCCCTGTGCTCTTACTGTTTCACGAATTGCCTCCCACATCTTACATCAATTTCATTATTAATATCATCATTATTATTACTCGAGTCGGCTAAGATTTCGAACCTATTTGAGAGTTTAAGTTGGTAATCTTCTTTTATGCTCGGATTATTTAATCGTTTAACTTCGCATTTTAGTTGTTTTGATTTCTTGCTTTCTCTGTTCGCGATGCATAACTTTTCCCTTACTTTTGTAATCACTAATTAATGGTCGGTGTCATCTTCCGCTCATCTGTACGACCTAACGTCCATTAGGTTGGTGTGTTTTCGTGTATCTACTAATACGTGATCGATCTGGTCGAGAGTTTTGCCGTCCGGAGATACCCATGTGTATTTGTGTATGTCTTTGTGTTCAAAGTACTTGCTCTTTAGCAATAGGTTTTTCAAAATCTCGAAAGTTGAGTGAAGGCTGTATTTGCCTATAGTACACGTAGGTCTATATTTTCCCCTCCCTACCTTCGCATTGAAATCACCCAACACAATTTTCGAATTATACTTCGGTAATCGGTCAAACAGCCTTTCTAGCTCATCGTAGAATATATCTTCTTTGTCGTTATCGTCAGCCACCTCAATCGGAGCATAGACATTTATTAAAACTGTTGGTCCATCGAGTACGTATCGTAAGGTACGATAGTCTTTCGTTTACGAGCTCTAAAATTCTAAACCACCTGAAGGATACTGTTCTTAATGAGGAATCCTGTTCCGAAATCGTGAAACTGTGTTCCCCCGTAGTAGAAAGTGTACTTGCCTTGTCGGATGCTATCTAGACCCTCTCACTGAACTTCTTGTATCGCTAATATGTCCAGCTCGTACTTCTCGGTCTCGCCTACCGCCACCTGAAGAGCGTCCGTTTGGTATAACGTTCGTACGTACCTATTCTAAGGCCTTTCTTAATCCTGTTCTTGGAGCCCCCTGAAGCAGTCCCCGCCTGGAGATCCGAATGAGGGACTAGTTTACCTCCGGAATATTTACCCCAGGAGAATCCATGAACCATCTGTTACTATTTCTTGACATGTTTTAGCGGTGTAGAGTTGTCAACTCTGCGATCTCGCAGTAAAGGCAGGCATGCAAGATGTCGCCCTCTGTCCTTCTCAGCCTTGCCGATGGCATTCATCTTCAGCCTCAGAGTGGTACTTGTGAAGTTGCTTCCCTTCACTATGATATTTTTGTTCCGTGTTATCATAAACCTCATAATAGATAGACTTAGCACGTTTCCCCATTTCTGGCTGCGCTAAAACTAATGGGGTTTTGTTCAGAGCACGCGATTTTAAATCCATCCGCTAGGTAGCTCTGCCATAGACGTCATATTCTACTACGAGGTCTATGGCAGAGGTACCTAGCGGATGGATTCAAAATCGCGTGCTCTGAACAAAAAACCATTAGTTTTAGCACAGCCAGAAATCGGGAAGCGTGCAAAATCTATCTGTTATGAGTTCTATGGTGTTATCATCTCCTAGCCCTTGTAGATCCCTCTACTAACTGCAAGGCAGCAGTACTGGTTTCTTTCCGCCCTGCAATATTTCCGGTACCCACCATATCTGGTCGGCATCCGCCACCTGGGGAGGCGACCGGTGTGAGACCAGTGACTCCAACTCTTCAGCATACACATAGGTAAACTTTATATTACCATTAAGAATACATTATTTTTGAGTAATTTTTGAAGAAATTAAATAATTTGTTTCAAATACACAAATATGTAATATTTCGAAACAACAAGTTTTGTTTGTAAACAAAAACTGGATTTTCGGTTGTTTGTGTGTTCGTTTTCATATGTACTATAGAAATTGTAAACTTACAATGTGAATTGGGTTCCTACATTCTCTTCTACAATTTCGCCAATCAAAATGAACCCATCAAATAGTTCATTAAAATTCTAGGTCGATCACTTCGGTTTTGGTTTACATCATAAGAGCCGTTCCGCACAGGCGGCACAGCAAATCAAAGCTAACAGTTTTCTGCTCCTGGCTCATACGAAGGGTGTCGGCGGGAAAGCGGGGATGTCCATTCAATGCAATTTGAGAAAAATTAAATTTTATATTTACAAGTCCGGTATTTTTATTCTTCGTGGTTTAGATTCTTCTTCTTCTTTCTCTCTGTCTTTTCCCACCTACGTGGGGTCGACGTTTCTGATGAGTCTTCTCCACAAAGCCTTATCATGAACTTCTTCCCCTGACAAACCTTTCCCCCCGAGATCCTTCTTAGCCTCCCTCTGCCTCTCTTACCCTCCACTTCCATTGTCATCATTCTTCTGATTACATAGTCAATTGTTCTCCTCATTACATGTCCATACCACTGCAGTCTTCTTTCTTGTATCTTCTTAGATATCCCCACAACTTTGGTTGTACCTCTTACTCTCACATTTTTCGCTCTGTCTATTCTTGTCATCCCACACTTCCAACGTAGCATTCTTATTTCGGTGACATCTAATCTCTTTTCTTATGCTTTCTTTATTGGCCATGTTCGTGCTCCGTACATCATTGCTGGTCTAACCACTATTTTGTAAATCATCCCTTTATTCTTCACCGTGATTCTGCGGTCGCAGAGAACTCCACATACTTTCTCCCAATTTCGCCATCCCTCTTGCATTCTGTGTGTGATTTCCGAGTCTAAATCGCCATTCCCAGTAACAGTTAAGCCTAAATATTTAAAACTTTTCACTTTATTCAATCGTTCTTCTTGCAACATCACTTCTCCATTTTCTTCTCCGTTGAACTCAAGTTACTCAGTTTCTTTCTACTAATCTTTAGGCCTCTATCTTCCAGAGACCTTCTCCAACTCTCTACTTTCCTTTCCAGTTCTATTGTATTGCATAGTACAATATAATCGGCAAACATCATACACCAGGGGGCTTCATCTCTCACATCTTGAGTTATAACGTCTATGACTACGTTGACCAGGCTTAATGCTGAACCCTGGTGTAATCCAACCATAACAGGGATATGGCGTGGCGTGTCAATCCCACACTACTTCTTACTGAGTTCTAGCTCTTGTATACATATCTTGGATTATCCTTACATATTTCTCTGGCACTCCTTTCTCCCTCAAGCATCTCCATACTTCGTGACGTGGTAGTCTGTCGTAGGCTTTCTCCAAATCAATAAAGACCATATGCATTATGCAATCCTTTTTTATTTTCCTGGCGCTTTTCCATAGTTTGTCTTAATATAAAAGTTACGTCCGTTGTACTTTTGCCTGGTATAAATCCAAATTGTTCATCTCCTATTGATGTAATCTTCCTTCTATAATTTTCTCCCAAATCTTCATCGTATGTGACATTAGTTTGATTCCTCTACAGTTTCCACAATCCTGTATATCTCCCTTATCCTTAAAAATTGGTACAATAACACTATCCCTCCATTGAGTCGGCATTTTTTCTTGTTCATAAATTTTTTGCATCAGATCCTTACAAGTAGGGGGACTCTTTCAATGCTAGTAACTTGAGTGATAAATTTGTTGGATATATAAATTCTGTCAAGGCGACTACGGCTTGATCCTTGAAATAAAGTATATCCAGGGTCTGTTTTGTATTTGTCAATATACACGTCACTAAGATGGAAATTTTCAACCAGTTCTCTTAAACCGGGGGAGAACTTGAAGTGGGGGGAGCTGTCAATCTTTTCCAAAACTGCATTGAAGTCCCCTGCTAAAATTTGCAAGTTACTTTGTGAGTGTAGTGTTGCTGCTACACTGGTTTCATAGAACATATTTCGTTGTGTGGTTTTTCCGCCCCCAGACGGGGCGCATATCGAGGTGATTTGAATGTCCTTTAATGTACCAGATGTGATTCGCTCCGTGTCAACGTTTTGCATCCTTTCGAAAGGCAAATCAAGTCTGGTGAGAATGGCTGATCCGGTTCCAGATATTGACGGTGAGCAATGAATTGGGTATCTGGGAGAGAAAACTGGATCCAAAATTTTGAGTTCTTGTACAAGGATTATATGGATGTATTTTTGGCAATAAAAATAATAAATAAAATAAATCATTTAACCATTGAAGCTTAGTCGGAGTTGTGCAAGCATGGATATTACAAGTTAGTATTCGATAAGATTCCATTGACCTTTGTTGGGTTTCTTGTGTATGATTAACAATGAGGCAAGGTTGTGAAAATTTCAAAACACTAAAAATAACCCAAAATAAAACCATTACCACACTTTGACGAAGCCCTGTGTTTCTCCGTCTGAAACGTACATTTAGATGTTGACAATAGTTCATCTGTATATCTTGTAGAAATCAGGGAATTTTTTATGTCACTTTTTCGCGTTTTAAATTTCGGTTATACTTTTTGGCCGTAGTACTAAAAGCTGCCGCCTGGAAATGTTCATCATCGTTTCAAAACAGGTTTGTCGTGTTGATCCGCTGCCACTTGAGATAAAAATTCTCGGGGAAGCAGTTGATCGTTAGAACACTGTTGGTTGGGTACCTTGCTACTAAGTTCATTGTCGCTAGCGGGCTCCATTTCCCACCATGTTGATTTTACTTCCTGGTCTGCATCTGTACTAAGTAAATCACTACATAAACTAGTATTTGGAGGTTTTTCACTTTGTGTTTGAGAAATTTGAACTATTAAATTATGGTCTTGGTTTAACACTTCGCCAGATACTTAATTGCTTACACTGTTACTGGGGGGGGGGGTTCCCCCAATCTTGGTGGGGCTTTCGGGTGTTCCCCATTCTTGCTGTTTTTCTTCACTATTACTAAAAGGTACACTTTTTGCCAGGCGGAAAAACCACTACGTGGACGTCCATTTTGGGTATCTCGGGGAATCACTGAACTACCTGACAGTAGAGGGAATTGACTGAAATTTCCAATGTCTACCTTTTCGTTTCGTGCTAAATTTAAAGGCATTCGTCTAGAACTTGTTTGTGTCACTTGGGGTTGGGGATTAGGCTTTGTCACTGAGGGAACTTTCGGGGCTGATCTAGATGGACAGATGGCAGCAGAATGACTGGTGTCGTCGCACACGAAACAAGTGGGGGGCTGCTGAAAATATATCACAAACAAACGATGACCTTTGATTATAATGTAACTTGGTATAGGTTTTATCAATTTGATTTTAACTAGTTTCTTTCCACTACGGCATGTGTAAAAATTAGTCTGGTTAAATTGTTCTTCCCGAATAGAAACTATTGTACCATATTTGCTTAATTCTTGTGCTAAATCGGTGTTTGGCATTTCTGATGGTACAGTATGTACTTTAACGGAAGCATAGACTGGGTCCGCTAATTCTAATGTTAACTTATATAACTGATTGTTTGTATCGATAAAAGGAACTTCCCCATTTTTCTCTTCCAAGAGACGATTACATATCTCCGCTGTACTCAATTTGATGTACAAAATTTTCTTTATGAAATCATATTCTATTGATTGCACGTCCTCATTATCCAATTTGAACTGTTCTCTAATCCATAAATGCATTTCTACACTGGATGATATTTAATTTACCACTGGACTAAAGAATATGCGTAAAGTGTTTCGTCGGGTTATATTCATGGTGAACTTTGTTCTCTTGTTTTGATGATATTTAAAAAAAGACAGCAACGAATTCACTGTTCCATTAATTTATATTTCACTACGTTGAAATTTATGAACTATAATTCACTTCACTTCCAATTACACGCTATTAATCTCGCACTTAACAAAAAGTTTCACCACACGTTCTTCTTCGATTTCGAAGCCTGGACAGCACTACAGAGGCGCTCCTTGGCACGTCCGTCTGCTACGCTAGTAACAGCTCGAATCTACCATTCGGCCACGAAGCCGGGTTATGAAATCTTATAGTAGTGCCAATATGTCTCGACATCTGATCTTCCTTTTGACGCGCTGCTGTCGTTTGAAAGAATTTCGCATCCTCTTACCACCCGTAGATCTATGTTGCCACACTTCGCAAAATGAACTTTGCCTTCAGTCGTGTGAGTAGTTGAAAAACGGTTCACACACCTTCCCATTTTCCTTCTGTGCTGCTGAGTGGAAGTTGAGAAAGAGGAAAATCTTATTCTCGTCCTGTGCATTTCGTACTTTCAAAAATAATACAGGTAAAACATTAAGAAATGAGAAACACGATTACTAATTAAATAGCAATTCGAAATTTCAGAATTTCGGAAAGTGGGAATTCTGAAATGTGTGAATTTCCGAATGTCGGTCATCACCACCAAATGATAGAAGTTTGAATTTTATTTATGTCCTTTAGGCACCTAAGGTTCAGGTCGGGATAGGGGAGGGAAAATAATTCGGGAAGGTGTTGGCCATGGCCTATGTTGAAGATGCCACCCCGGCATTTGCCTGGTGTGACTGAGGGAAAACCTCAGTCAGAATGGTTGGCCGCTGGGATCGAACCGACGACCTCCTGAATGCTACGCCAATCAAATGATAGAAAAGAACGGTCCACCGCCAACAGGCAGCACAAGACATGTTATTTTGATTACAATTAAGTCTTGCTTGCTCAGATGTAAAACAGTGTAAAAAAAATCTTACGATGAACGCCCGAGCCTGAGGTGCCTAAGGGACATAAATAAAATTAAAATTCTTGTGTTAAAATTTTATTTCGGAAAGTCAGAATTCTGAATTTGAATTCGAATTTAAGGTCTGGAGCATATAAGTTTTAGGTAACTTATGCAGAGACTTGATGGAGTATGATGGGGTGATTGGTGGAATGAAGAATTGGGGAGAAACTGAAGAACCCCAAGAAAACCCATGTACACGGTGTTTGTCCACCACAAAACTCACATGGCAAGAAGAGGAATCGAACCGACGACCCTAAGCACAAAAGGTAAGCGCTTTACCATTGAGTCACCGACTTTCCGGAATTCCTAACACCCCTAGTAGACCCTAACTTTCCAGAAGCAGCAGCTGCTCTCTCCGTTGCTCATTATGGGAAACATCCAGTGGCCTCAACTTTTCTCATCGTCATAAAACATCATCACTTCGCTCATTATTTTTCTTCCCTCACTGCGTACCACAACATTCTCCTTTTCAGCCATCCTTATTTCTTCAACTTCAAGACCTCTCGGCGTACCTCTCGGCACGCACGGGATCCTTATTTCAACTGAACCTCTTGTTAAATTTGGCAATGGCGTTACACATTCAAGACTCCCTCGGTTATCGCCCCGCTGAATTCTTATTGGCTCAACGCGTGAGTGTGTCGAGGGTGTGTGTTTTAGTTTGCATTTTTGGCACAGCTCAAGTCATCTTGGCAGCACTATAGTTTCGTCGCTGTATTTACAGTGGGTAGCGTCAGAGCCTGTCAGTATGACGTCGTAGGTGACTTCCGCCGTGTTTACTATCTTAATCCTCAAGTTTGGAAACTTACCAGTAAACTGAATGTCTACAGCAGTATTGCCTCTTCGTGCTGATTTTCATGAAAGCTTGTGTTGCGTGCTTTGCTTACGATTAGAATGAGTAGCCAATTGAAATACGTGTTTTATTACGTAATACGTAGAACACTCAATAAAATGCGTGTTTCAATCGGCTACCCGCCCAAATCGCACGCAAAGCAAGCAACGCAAGCTTTATGAAATCCAGCCCTAACATGTGTTTCAATGGACTATTCACCCAAATCGCAAGCTTTCATGAAAATCATACCCTTCAACGCTTGCGAAAACGCTGCATGGAATACCATTTTTTCTCCCGTTCGCGCATGGACATTGCTTGTTTTCTCCCGACATACTGATTGTAAAACGTTGCACAATTGGACATTTCAGAGTTTTCGTCGAAACAAACTGACCACAATAAAGTACACATAAAATGCCACCAGATGGCATCATTACCTTAAAATTTTTATTTTTGTGACATATCTTTCAGTCACTAGGACGCAGGAGAAAGCAATTAATAAGCAAAATCCTGTGACATTTTAATACGATTCCCTATGCATTGTGCCGTGACAATCATCTGCCGACAGCATTTGAGGAACAGCCGAATGCACCCGAGAGATCACGAATGCATGGAGTCGAGAATTCACGCAACTTCTGGCAAAGGACGAAACTAGCAGGGGCAGAGAGAAGTATACTTTAAACACGAGCGTAATAATTGTACCGGCATAACATTTTCATACTGACAATATTTCTAAGTTAAACATCATTTGTATGATAATTTTCTTAAAATTTTAGCTGTGTGTTGGAAATTTATCATTGTAATTTACATTTATTTTTTCAATTATGTAGTTTCAGTGACAAGTTTTGTGATTGCCCACCAGAAGTTAGTTGAAAATGTGGTGGTATTATTCTTTATTAAGCCTCCCTATAAAACCATTGCGATCTTTTCCCAGGACTTGTTAATTCCCAGTTTTCTTGCCAGGTGCGATAGACGAGCGTTAGGCCAGCGTTCCCGAGGTTCTCGTTTCGAATCTCGATTGAGCCATAGATGTTTGTGACAGTTTTCTTTAAGTTGTGTACGGAGTACGAATTGTTTAAGAAAATATGTATTTAAAAATGTTTTTACAGACATTTCTTTAGTGTTCAGGATGGTTCGTGCTGTCCTTAAATCTTGCAACCTTAATTTAACTAATTTCCTGACGTTATACAATAATAAAATTTTGAACAACGACGTAAGTCGGGTGGCAATACAATATTCCATTGCTACTTTTATATACTTTCATATATATTTTTTTTAAATATGGACTTCTTTATCTTAAATAAATACTAGTGTGCAAAGATGTGGAGTTTGACTGATTGCAGAACACTTTAGGATTCTGGTCACAAAGCATAAGCTTCAGGAAAAATATCCGAATACCGAAATAACTCGAGAGAAAAAATAAAACACATTTTAAAGACATACTTTTCTTAAATAATTATTACGTAAAAGTAAAAAATAATTTTGTTTATGCATAACTAAAATGAAAAGCATGGGGCACACAAAGTTCAAGAATTTATAAAGTGACTTTACGATAAAGAGCACCCGATGCTTTTCTTTTAGACATACATAAACAAAATTATATTTTACATTTTAGAACGAATTGTTTAAGAAAAGTAATCAAAAACTAAAATTTTAACTATTTAATAACATTCAAATAATGTTAGCTGCTCCGAAATGGCAAAAAAAAAACTTTTTTTTCAAAGTAGCACGAAAAATTGGGGTAAAAACGTTTTCCCCTGCTTTTTTTCCGGCGTTCAATGTTTCCGTTTAAAAAAAAAAACTAACACACACACACAATTGCACACTA
>JAGDQP010027907.1:0-24569 GCA_022664845.1 Lepisma saccharinum
ACGGAATCGACGAAACCAAAATTGCGCGTGATTGGCTGTTACAGTATCAGGACCATAAACACTATTCACATTTGCAGCCGCCTGGCTTGCGTTTTCGCCTTTATCGAAGAAAAACTGTAAAATATAGCGTATTTTATTTTTGCTAGTGTCCATTTTGACGCGCGCTCACACAACACTGAATCAACTCATCACAACTATCTGAACAGTGCTTGTAGTACGCAATCTCATCGTTTGAACGCCATCTTGTTGAACCCGATCGGACTTATACAACGCGAGCTACAGATTACTGAAGCCATCTATTGGCAAAATAATGTATTACTTTTTACTACACCAGATATAATATATTTTTTTCTTGATGTAAATATACTTCTATTTGACATTCATACAATGCCTACGCTATGCGTTTGTCTTCTGTTCTCTCATGAAAACTGGGACAGGCAGAACATCGGCGCAGCGAGAGATCGAAATGACAGGAGGAAATCCGAATAAGTTGCGCAAATGATTTTCTTTTTTTGTATATTCTTCGTAGAATGTGTTGTCTCATCTTGTTAAAAGCAATAAATGTGGTACTGACAATTCTCAGACTTATTGAATGAATCAAACAATTCCACGAGGCAACCTAATTCTGTTTTGAAAATGTATAACTTTTTGATTTCGTTCAGATGCCTCTTATAGGTAAGAGCATATTGTATGTATGTAACTATATACAATTGAAGAAGGCAACTAGTATTTTAGTTTGTGGAGTTGTTATAAAATAAGGGTTTAAAGAACATTTGCTTTTTCTCGCATTATTTAAATTGCATTCTGAATATTTATTTATTTTACATATATTTTTATATACATTATCGCTCAGACGTGCTATTTCTTAATAAACTAGTTACGTTTATACATACTGGAGTATTATTTGTCCTCAATTTTTATTGATCCTTAAAATAGTGGTTTCACTAAGAGCCTCCGTCATTAGCATATTGAGGGGGTTTATTAGACGTGGCAGTGAATTGTTGGAATTACACATTTAGGTTCTTAATGTGGGCGAAGGCTTTTGTCTTCATTTCAATTCCCAGACTATTAATGTGCAACGCTGCTTTTTGTGTGCGGGCACGTAGTCGGCGCACGACTGTTTTCAGCCACTTTGAGTGGCTATCGCTACCGGTTACCCCCCCCCCGGGTTGCCCCAGGTACTCATTTTCAGAGACTGGTTCCAACTCTGGGACTTACGAATTGGGTAAAATTGTTTCAACTTCTTCCACAGGTAATCGAACCCTGATTGTCACGTTTGGAGAGAAGTAAAAGTTAACTTTCAGAACAAATTTTGTACCTTTCCCCCAAAATCCCTACTTATAACGAATATTTAAATCTGTGCAGATGAACAGAGCAATGTAAGTTTTCCCGACGGAAGCCTAGTACTCCAATGTTCAGTACGATATGCTTTAAATGAAATTACAATTTTAGTATTGATTCCAGGTTAAAATCTTTAATTTTTCCTGGAATCAACCCTAAAATTGTATCATACTGAACACTGAAGTACTATGATTCGGTTTGGGAAACGTATATTATTCTGTTCGTCTTCACAGATTCAAATATTCGTGGTAGGTAGGGACTTTTGGGAAAGGTTGAAATTTGTCCTGAAGGTTGAATTTTGCTTCTCTCTACACGTTGTATAAACGTTGCGTAACGTTGATTAAACGTTAGATAGACGTTTATTTATTCAACGTTTTGTAACGTTGTATAACGGGTTCATACGGTGAAATTGTCTAATGTTATTGAATAAATAGTAAGTACTAACACAGGATGGGTTCAAGGTATCACGATCTTGGTTAAATAGGTACACCACACTAGCAATGATGAATAATCTACTCAAGTAACACCAACAAAAAGAACCACATCAATCTTGGAGAAAGGAATGAATAATAAAACTAGAAAACTTCCTAGAACCTTATGTGAACTGATACTTCTAAATGATTGTATCTTTAACACCTGGACTATTGATGAAAAGAACTTATTTATTATAAATAAAAATTATACACAAAATAAGCAATTATCCAAAATAATAAGAATAGCAGACGTATGTTGCTTTTTCAATAGAGAAGTTTATGTCCACTATAGAAATATTAAACCACAATAATTTATATAAAAATTATTGTTAAAAATGTCTTTGGTTGAATATTATTGATAAATATATAAAAGACTTACGGTATTTCCAACAAATATCAGTTTATTATTAATTATCCGTAAGCTCCAAACACTAGAGTTACCAATTCTGAGGAAACTTACTCAAAAACAAGCAAAAATAATCTTAAATGCGTAGAGAACACCTTTTCAAATGACAGAGTCAAATAATCTTTAGCCTCTTTACCATAAAGGTGTATTATCAGACCAATTCTTCGCAATAGAACACGTATTTATTCTTTATTTAACAAAATGTTACGTAAAAATACTTTATGACTTAGTAACAGTTAAAATCATATATATTGCTTTCAATATAAGGTGAAAAAATAAACTTTTTTAGAAATTTCTAGGTGTTTATACTTATAAATATACGAGTAACACCTTAGAACAGTGTAATATAATGTCTTCTATTGATAAATATTTAGAACAATTCCAAACCTCACGATACAAGCTTGCAATAACGTGAAAATATGATTTTTCACAATTTTACCAACAAAGGTACCCCCATACTACTTATGAGTTACGACCATAACAGTACTTTGCATATCAATATGGTAATAAACAATTTATTCATACACCAATACACTCTAATTAAACCAATATTTAATACTAAATTACACGTACCTTATGATGACTCTCCAACACCTATCAAACTGGATCAAAACAAACCAACACTTAGCCACTTGATCTGAAAATACTTTGAAGACCGAAAAGTCTCTAACGAAGTAAGAAAACCGACTATTTTTGTCGATACGATCGCGTGCGCACGGATCGGAAGATATTGTGGTGGAAGAAATACTATTCGAAAAACTTCCCACGACTGAGAACAAAATGAAAATCAAAATTCCACACAGCTAGAATAAGGAATATCACACCGCAACGCAACTCTAATGAATTTTAATCAAGAGAATCCTATCCGATTCTGAATATCAAAATAACGAAATTAAGATAGCAACATGATCTACTATCAAAATGTTCATGGAAGGAAATTAATATCATATGGGTACAGGTATAAAAAAATAATGTTTATAATTTTAATCACAAAATTCGTAGTCCTTTCTACTCGTTCAATTACAGGGATGACACAAAAATCTTCTTCCGAGATATGTCCGCTTCTTTATTACGCTCCTCTCACTTCTTCGATTGAAGGATAAGTTTATATTGTTTTTCCCACGCCGCTACACCGGGTTATATTTCCGTACAAACCTGGAGTTGATATTATCCAACGCAACTGGATTCCAAAATATGACGTAACTGGAACTTCAGTATGAAACCAATATTATCTTCAAAAATAAACACTGTAACATTTATCACGAAGATGAGAAGTTCATAGAAATTGATGATTTTTCAGTTCTTCACCAATATTTAAAACATGATCGTTTACTTTGCAGCACGTAAAGAAAATCGTAAAATTTATCAACGAAACCACCTTAGCATGACACTGCTTGTTTTACGTTTCATTCAAAGATAACAGCCTTTCTTTATTTATGCTAATTCGAGTCTTTCGAAATCCCGTATAAAATTCCTTGAAATACTTTTACTCCGTTGACATTAATAACACCAGTGCTGTTTTTAGTAAATTCTGTCTCGAATTAGTAACTCTGTAAATCATGTGATATCGTCTCTGCTTGATGACATAACACGACTACACATTAGTATTTGTCTACATTTATTCTCCGAGAAAAAATGAAGAAAAAATGAAAAAGAACAGTCTAATTGCCTCGCAACAATCACTCTCGCTCTGCGTAGTTGTTGTTTTTAGGAAGCATGAATCCACTGACAACTTATAGAAACGACGATTAAACAACCAAAACTGGGATAATGTTCTTTGCAAAACGAATGCAGTTATTTATAGTGTAAATATTTCTTTCAAATTATTAATAGACATGAAGACAAATCTTCTGGCGTTGTGCGTACAGTTTACAAGTATGATATTTTCGTCCATAAGAGGCTATGTGAAATTAACATATCAAAAGTGGTACTCACCCGGACTGTCCATGGTATATTTCACTCGCACGTTGGACTAATATAGAAATTCTCTTTCTCACCAATATTTAATAAATCTGGAATCTCCTTCCCGGCATCCAGGTTTAAGGCAAGGTTATCCACAATGTCCAATGCAGGAACCACGACCACTATATCCAGCTCAGCAAATACTTCTTAACTTGATATTTTCACTCAGCACTCACACTAATATAAAAGATGGACGAATATGTGTCCCAACCCCGACAATGGGATGAAACTTTCATAATTTAATCACCACTTATAATATACAGCGCACATTGAAGTATCGTGTGCGTCCCTCTGCTCCGATACCTTGTAACGTTCTAACTATCCATCCGAAAAAATGTAGCCAACCTCATAACTGAAAGTTGCCTAACCAAGCACTAATTCAGATGATAGATTTTTTTTACTGATCCATCACATTTGGCGCCCAACAAAGGACCGAACTCTGGAACTTCACTATAACAATGAAATTTCTATTTACTTCAATTGAAATCATTTAACCATCTCTAGCCATTTTTCTTTCGTTTCCTTGGTGTGATTCCATAGTTTGCAGTTTTGCGTAGATTGTTTACCTACTATCTTACCACTTTTCAGATCACGTAGCAGAACAACTTTAGGGCTCAACTTTTGAATGCAAACGTATGGACCAACAAATAAGTTATACATCTTTTTGATGTGATTTGAACTAGCTTCGCTAAGCATGCGATTTTTCAGGAATACTAGATTACTCACTTCAATATCTTTGCGTGGAAATGACGCATCATTTATCTTTTTGTTGCGACGTTTTATGATTTTGTCCTTCCTGTCACTGACCATGACTAATTTATTAGTCCAGTCTTGAGCGTTCTCTTTAACGACGTTGGTGATCCCTAATGTCTCCCATACCGGCATAATGTTGTCTTCATTCAAGAGTACTTGTACTGGAGCTAGTCCGACTGTTTGAGAAATTGTATAATTCAGGAGGATCGTAATATCAATCAAACATTGATTCCAAGACGATGATCTTCACCGCAACAAATTCTCCATAAACGATTTAGTTCCCGATGAATTCTTTCAACAGGATTGCTTTGCGGGTGATAAGGGGTAGTCTTGTATAGTTGTATACCTTTGGATTTGATGAACGATGTAAACTTGTTGGATACAAAACAAGGTCCGTTGTCAGTGATGATAGATCTGGGAACACCCAGATGTAGGAAATAGGTTTCCAAACACTTGACGATTTTAGACGCAGTGGCATTCCTAACGGGGTAAGTGACCAAGTATCGCGAAAATACGTCCATACATGTAATAACATACATATTTCTCTCCTTCGACATAGGTAACTTTCCCACGACATCTACTGAAAGGATGTCACGATTAGTCTTCGCTTCTACACTCATAAGGGTATCAACTACAGGCCGATTGTTGGCTTTACTCCTAGCGCACACCACACAATCACGAACATAGTTCAGAACGTCTGACCTCATACTTTCCCAATAGAAAAATTTCGATATCAGATTGAGAGTCTTTTCCCCTCCAAAATGACCTCGAGAATCATGAATTCCTTGTAGTATCCTCTTCCGAAGAGAACTGGGGACCACAATCTTCCATTGTTCATTATGAAAATTTTTTCTCAAAAGAATTCCATGCGTAATTTTAAAGTGTTTTTAATACCTTTAACTCCTTTCACACCTCGTTGAATTCCACTAGTACCTTCCAATATCTGAAAATAATCATCCAAACTTTTATCTAACCTTTGCTCTTCCTTCCATTGATCCACTGTCAACTCAGACATTTCTTTAGGAACTAAAGAGAATGAATTTATTTCCACTAATATGGGTTTCTCTACGTTAATACGGGACAAAGCGTCTGCCATTACATTTTGCGTACCTGGAATGTAGATAATCTCCACATCGAACTCCTGTATTTCTAAGTTCCATCTGTAGAGTCGATTGTTCCAATACTTGAAACTTTTATAATGCATTAGAGCTTGATGATCGCTGTATACACGTACTTTGTGTCCAACAAGCAAATTTTTCCATTTACGGATAGCATGGATCAGAGCTAACATTTCAAGCTCAGTTATGGTGTATTTTGTTTCACACGGTTTCAGAATTTTACTATGGAACCCTACGATTAATGTTCTGTCTCCATGAACTTGGTACAAGATCGAAGCCGTGTTTGTTGTACTTGCGTCAACAAGAACACAAAAATCCAAATCCATGAGTGGATGATTTAACAGCACCTCTGTGGCTATATCCTCCTTGAGCATTATAAAATTCTCCTCACATTCCTCCGTCCACTTCCATTTCTTACCTTGTCGTATCAGCTCGAACAGTGGGGCTACTTTCTTGGCATAATTCGGAATGAATTTTGAACACCAGCCCAACATTTCTAAAACTCTTTGAAGTTCTTTCATAGTAGTAGGCCGCGGTAGCTCCTGTATCACTTTCACATAATCCTCACTTTTAGTAATTCCCTTTGGAGTTATATTAAAACCCAAAAAATTCACATGATCATGTAAGAATTTACACTTCTTCAGATTGAGAGTCATACCAGATCTCTGCAATCGTTCTAAGACTTCCTCTAAATATCTTAAATGCTCATCGATAGTATTGCCTGGGATTAGAATATCATCTATATAAACTAAAAGTTTCTGGAACAACTCAAATCCCAATGTGTGATGTAGTGCGGACATCAATGCACTTGAACCATTCTTAAATCCAAACGGGAGTCTTTTAAACCGATACATTTGCCCATCGAAAGTAAAGGTTAGCAAATTTCTACAGTTCTCCGTAAGCTGAACTTGTAAATAAGAATGAGACATATCTAGAGTACTATAAATTTCAACACCCGATAACTTAATGAAAAGATCATCAATAGGTTCCACTTTCAAGTTTTCCAATGGTACATGAGTATTCAAAGCCATCAGATCCAAACAAACTCTTATCTTGTTCGTCTCCTTCTTCTTAACAACAACAAGAGGATGACAATGAGGAGAAATAGTAGCTTCTATCACCCCCCAACGGATCCAACTTCTAATTTGTTCTCTCACCTGTTCTTTATAATAAAACGCTATCGGGTAGCTCCTTTTTGTTATCGGTTTATCAGTGTCCACAACAATATCGTATTGGAAACCTACACACTTTCCAGGTCTTTCGCTGAATACTTGTCGGTGATCTGTCAATATCTTTAACAGCCTCTCCTTATGACACTGATCTACCTTTACACTATCTACTACTTCTTTTAGCTCTTCTAGTGTAGAATATTCATTCGCAACAAATGCTGGACTTTCCCTCTCGATACTTTTACTTACATGCATCTTACAAGACTTGCAAGTTAATTCCCTTAACTTACGATTATATTCTGTATCTAGATTCACACAGGCCTCTACTTCAGAAACAATAATCCTTTTTAAATTATCAGGGTCACTAGTATTACTTTTCGAATGATCATATTCCTCATTCACTTCACTTAATTCATCTATCCAATCTTTTTGTAACTTATTTATTCCTAGAGCACAACATTTACCAAACTGATTAGGTGTCCATTCGTATAATTCGTGAATAGTATCTAATTCTTCACATTCACATAATCTATTTTCATCAAAATCTTCAATCGCAATATTTCCTATCTGAAACCCCAGTCTCTCCTCAGAGCTGATCATCGGTAAGGATGTTTGTTTTCCATCTTTATGGATAACAATATGACCATACTTAAAGTTAATGATAACATGGTTATAGGTCAGGAAATTTCTACCCAATAGTATTTGTTGATGTAATCCTTGGACTACATAAACGGGTTGTAGTATTTCTATCTCACCAAAAGAGAAAGGCAATATGACCATGCCTAATACACCTTTTTTACGTGTTCCAGTATAATCTATAAGTATGACATGTTTAGCGGGCATCAGAGTAGGATGAGACACCAATTTGCTTATTTGTTTCCATACACTCAAAGAACATAGAGATACTTCGGCTCCAAAGTCAATCATCGACTTTACCTTATATCCTAATATGTCTACTTCGACTATACTGGATTTAATGTCACCTTCCTTCTCCTGACATGAAATATCAGAACATTGATGTTCCATATTATAATCCCACTCAGTCATATTTATGTGGTCATATCTAATCCTACATACATACCTAGGGTCCTTGTCTTCCAACGTGACTATAGCCTTCTCAACATCTTCGTCATACCTTTTAACCATTTGAGGGTTACTGTTACCAATAATCCCATGGGTCTTCAAAGAAGATTCCTGATGCTCGACCCCTAGCTCAGGACGACTAACTAGTTTTTTGATTGCCGTTAACTGAAAAAGTCTCATCCCCGGGTCGCTTTTCTTGACACTGGGAAGAATCATCTTCATGACCTCGATCTTGTTTCTTTCCTTGGTTTCCATTATACTTCTTCTTTTTCCATTGTTTCTTTCGATTATATCCTGTTTTTCCTTTATTTTCCTTTTTCTTTCCAGAATCACATACACGTGACGCCTCCGAGTCTGTTGTCCTATCTTTCTTCTCATTTCCTTCTCCCTTCTGGACATTGAGCTCTCCAATATTGACAGTTTTATTCCGAGTATCAGTATTTTTGTTACTAGGATACGATCCACCATTAGTACCTGCACGCCTGGTCTCATTGGCGTCATGAATATACTCAAGCTTTCTAACAGTCTCCAACAGTTCTAGTAAATTGCCAACTCGGGCTGTCGACAAGTGTCTTTGGTACATAATGGGTAAGAGAAGAATTATGCTATTACATAACTGTAACTCCGATACGTATGGGTCTAAATCCCTAATTTGGGTGTACCGCTCGATCACGAAGTTCTCAACACTAGGAAATACCTTCGGATCAAAAGGCATGGTTCGAAGACGATTCAACCTGGTATAAGGGATTTCCTCTGACTGATAATAATTCAAGAAAGCACTCTTGAAGGATTGATAACTAACAAATCTTTCTTGATTTGATTGAAACCAAAATAGGGTCGATCCTTTCAACACAAAAGGAATAATTTTTAACATATGTTTGTCATCTAAGCCCATTATCTCACATTCCCTTTCAAGCTGAGACAAGTATGACTTACCTGTCAACGATGATTTCTCTGCTGAGAAAATACTAAATGAACGGATATCTGCTATTTTCAAAGATTTTCCATGGTGATTACCCTTCACATTCCTGTTTCTTCTCGGGTAGGCACATGCACCTTCTTCTTGTGATGTTTCCTCGTAGCTGGTTCGCCTTCCACTAGAGCATGGACCATCAGTAGAGTTACCTCTGTACTTGGTTCCTCTGGGATGCCCACTTGCCTGTTCTAAATATCCACTTTCATTAGAAGACGTGTCTTTACATTTTCCGACGCATTTTCGACGTTTATACACACACTGACTCCGTTTTTCTTTCACTTTAGGTTTCCCCATAGCTGACTTTTCCAAACTCTCTGATGAGGAACCGGATGAATCTCTCACGCGTCCATTTTCCTTTAAATTTCCCATTTCTTGCTCCACTTTAGTCACTCTATCCAATGTAGTTTTGTGTTTGAGACTAAGTTCTTTCAATTTCTCTTGAGCTTCGAGTACACTTTCTTCGATTTTCACTTCCTTACATTTGATAACATCTATATCATTTTTTACGTCCTGCTTCCAACAATGCATCTTTTCAACAACACCTGCTTCTACTTCTGTGATTCTAAAATTAAGAGATTCGGAAACACCATCAGTCACTGATTGCACTAGACTAGTCGCATTCTGCATGACACTCCTCTTCACCGCCAGCAAACCTTGTGCTAACTCACGCTCTACACTCGTCCTGTTTTCCTTACATACTCTTTCTATTTTGTCCATTCGCAAATTCAATTGTTCAATTTGCAACGTATTCTCAGTTCGAACTGTTTCGATTTCCTGCCTAATCTCTTTAAGATCACCTTTCACTTCAGACACTCCATTTTCTATTTCAGACATTCCGTTTTTCATTTCTGACATTCCATTTTCTATTTCCGACATTCCATCTTTCATTTCCGACATTTCATTTTTCATTTCTGACATTCAGTGATCCTACGGGAACCGGTAGACCAGGTAAGTTTTTCGTAGAACTTACTGGGCGCAGAACACCAAACGATGTCTGAACATTAGAATACTTCTCATGGAGGCTTTGTAGGTGTTGAGGATTAGTTTTGGGCTTAGTCCCCAGTTCTGTCCTGTTAATTTGCGTAGTAACTGCAGTATGTTTTTGGCTTTGTTTATGATTTTTTGTAAATGTGGTGTCCACAGTAGTAGGAACATCCGTTAATCTGACCTCTGCATGATCTAAACAGCCACCCCCCACCACGAAAACCACCATTACTGTCAGTAGTTATCTGTGGTGCTGATCCCTCCTGGACAGACGAAGAAATAGCTGATGAGCTCAGACAAGAAAAGTACGAATTTACAAAAATAATTCACATCAAATGCCAGTCAGGATCTACTTACCTCGTTCGTGTTCTCACTCAATCTCAAGAAACCATCAACGACCTACTGGCACTTGGAGCATATATCTATCGCAGAAGACATCGCGTAGAACCATCTCGCACCCAACTACTCATGCCAATCCGATGTGAAAAGTGTAAGAACTATAATTCTCATCCCAATCATCAGTGTCCTAATGAACGTAAATGTGGCTTCTGCTCCGGTCCTCACCCTACTCGACAGTGTCCAAACATGCAACTCCCACCTAAATGCTTTACCTGCAATGACCCACATTCAACATGCATCTACCGTTGTAAAGCTCGACTTCCTCCTGAACCAACCAAACCCGACCTAATAGTACCACTCCGTGTCCCTGAACAACCAGCAAATCCTAATTTCATCCAAGACAAACATCCCATATTACAAAAACCTATCGCCATCGAACGGCTTTTATCCTTTGTCACTTTCACATTGCAAAATGTTCAACCATCTCAACGACCACACATCCTTCAATAAATAAAAACTCCAGCAAAACAAGTATTCCATGTCACATTTCAAGCTACCAATTCTGGCCCTTTTGTTTTCGTCACAGCCCCACCTACCAACTTTACGTAATCACTCACCAATCACCAACTCACATTTCGTTACGGATATAGTGATAGTATCTGTTAACATCAATTCACTCTTAACACATAAATTGCTTTTTGAATCACTTCTGCTTGAGGAAAAGGCACAAGCTTTCATCTTAAACGAAACCCATTTCACTACAAGAACTCGATGTAAAGTCACCGGTTAAAATTTCACCTATCAAACAAGTACCATACCAGCACTGAGAGCAAATGGAGGCGTAGCAATCGGACATAAACCTTCAATCCCATAGAGTACTCGCCACTTACCCCACATGCAGCTACCTGAATATCTCATTTCCACCATATATTTTTAAAAAAATACGATACTTTAGTAAAAATCTGTCAGACAAGGTCATTCTATCCCTTATCTATTATATCAGTACATTTCATATAACTTCCGAACATATGTCATCATGGCGAACATCCACATCCACAGTCGTTCAGATAGGCGAAGAACACGATTCACCACCTACATTGCAAATCAAATCACCGCCATCATGCAACAACTTCCTAAACCTACACCTCCCATCTCCCAAACAACTCCTGATATAGTTATTCTTTCACCCAATCGTGTCAACCGCTCAACCATAAACGTCCTTGATACTGTAGGCAGCGACCATGTACCTGTAAAGTTAACCTTACATCGTAATCTTCTACAACAACCCTCAGTTCCTCAAACCCGCACCACTACCCTATTTGACCCTGCAAACTGGAACCAATATCGTGATTGCATCACCGATCGCTTAGAACACACCCAAGTACCGAGGAACGAGGAAGAATTGATCAAGCTGTAGCAGACAAAAAAGTCTCTTCAGGCCGCACCAAGCAAATTTATTCCAGTAACCAGAACATCATCTCATCAACCAAAACTACCGCCGTAGTACCTAACTCTCATTGAACGGTCCCGTCAACACTACAGAGACTACATACGTACCAGAAATCCGATTTTATTACAACAGCATCGACAGGTTCAAAGAATTGTTCATAACTATCTGACTGCTTACAAACTGCGTCAGTGGGTCAAGACATGCAACAAGTTATGGGATACTGATTATCCAGCGGAGTGATTACTAAGCTCAGTCCCACGCGCACGAAGACTGCATAATAGTACTGATAAGGATCATATGGCACAGTTCTACTTCATTAATTCCTTTCATTATTCTGGTTTAAATAATTCTGCTCTAAATTATCCACCACCTTTACTCCACACAAATATCAGTATCTTAATTGTATGGTGGCACTGAATCATACGTTTCCGCAGGGGAATATCAAGGTTTATCCTTCGTCTATACGACCAGTAAGGTTTCAGTTATTGTTTATAGATTAATTCCACGTAATGCAAAAACGAAGAAGATAATACAATGGACTTTTAGGCCTTAATGGCTGATCCACTAAATCTCAACCTTTAATGTTTTTGTTGGCAATAAATTTTCGGTATTCATCCAGAGTCGTCTAAATACCCTAGGACGAATTATGTTTCCTTAGAACCGATTTTAGAACTCAGTATGTCCAACAATTATCACCCACCGAAGGTACTTGCATCCTATATTGTTAACTATCAAGACGCTCAGCCCAAGCATATTGAAAATTCACAACCAGGTATGCAAAATTGTAATTCTGTCCAATGTCCGGGCCGATTTCGACACACCCCTATATTTCTCCAATGCATTTAGTGAATCGCTGCGCTTACCACACGTCTTCTGCAATTGCTTTACTGCTCTAGATATGCATTGACCACGTAGCAACAAGCTCCCCCCCCTCCCAGCAAGTTTCCAGGCCGACTACCTCTCACTGTTAAACGAAACTTACCATGACGGAAACGATCCCCACTGGTTCAGGATTCGACTTCTCAGCCTCCAACGTACCCCCGCCCACCAGCCTCTCACGTCAGATTTCACGCAGAATATGCCTATTGACATGGTCGAACCCGACCCTGTGAAAAAATGGGCCTCGTCTTTCCAAAACGGACACCCGGCAGACCCCTAGGTCGCGGGATTTGGATCCAGTTTCCAGGTTACCATACAGAGAACCAGAAATACCTTCCATTGGTATCCAGAAACCCGATATTTTAACAGAAGAAGACCAGGGAAATGAGAAGGAATAGGAACAATGACAAAAACGCTATAATGAAACTCGTACACTGTTTCCACAAACACTGCTGCCAGCGTCGCAAACTGGGATCAGGAACCCTTTAATCAGCCGTGTTATACGCGGGATTAAACTACCATTGACAAACAATTGAGCCAACTACTTACTGTTCTCGAATTGGCCCTCTTTTTTCGAAGTACCTAAATGAAAGAAAATAAACAAAAATTGCTTTCTTTTACTCAATGGGGTAAATATTAACCCAGCACACCAATGATGTTACATTTATCCACCACACAATTGGAACGTTAATTCTTTCAACTTCTTGGTCTTAAATTCATAAATTTTCTCAATTCCACGACTTTGGTTACTCTCACCTTCATTTTCACATGTTAGCACTTCTTTTTCTGAAGACAGATTAAAACTTCCTAAACGTCTTCCGAAAGGACATTTCTTTGCAATAGCATTGAGTAGAAATCTACAAATACTTTCCATAACATGTATTCTGTAGATTTTACGTAAACAACTGAATGTATGGTAAGTAGAATAATTCTTAAGTTTTACAATCAACCACTAAGTTTCTAGCCAGTGATAAGTTGATGCCAAGTCATATTTTGCGTTCTGTATTTCTTAGCGCTGACTAGAAGCTTAGAGGTGGGTTGTAAATTGAGGTAAGTAGTGATGTTGGGAACGGAGGAGGTAGAGAAAGGTTTGCGGGTGGTATTTCCGTTTGAAGGACTAACGTTGGAATTAAGAATTTGATTGACAAAAGGTTAGTTTCTTAGTTGGGTAACCGTTGGCAAACGAGTGTATTGGCAAAGTGGCCAATTACAACATCGGGCCAACATTGGATTGGTTTTTGTGCCTACCATTTGTCAATGATAGCTCAAACAACTGTCCTGCTAGGGGTAGACCCCTTATATTTATATATTGCTGTGGTCCTTGGAACCGCTACTAGCTAACAAAGTTAAAGGTAAATAGTTCTTTACTAGTACTTTTACCTTTACAATGATTTTTTCTCGCAATAAATTCACACCCATACACGAATTAATCCCGAGCGAATAAAAGTGGGAATTAAATGTAGTTTAGTTTATTTAGAAGTACCTAGTACTTTACTCCGCTGTGATTCCCTCGTAAATCCCGCGGAAAACAATGATTTTCGAAGTTAGAATTGTTTGGACTGTGTTAACCCGTAACCTTGGACGTGGGGTACATTCTGCTCCAGGCATTTACATTTTCTTCATTAGTTCCACTCTCCGCCACCAGAGAAGCTCTGCTCTCTACCTTTCCGTTAGTTGTTTTAGATCACTGGACGTGATGTGTGTTTTGTGGCAGTATAACCTATATTGCTTTACATTTAGAGTTTGGTTGAAAATAACCTCTTTATCAGCTTCATTTTTATTTATTAAGAAGCTGCAAACCGCATGTCTCGAATTTTTTGAAGTATAATGGTGCAGGAACCAATACCTTATTTGTGAAAGAATAGTTAACTTTTTAATTTATACAGGAATATATATTCCTCAGGAAAAAATAAAATTGATTCCGAAATTTTATAAAGACTATTACATAGTGCTTAGTTTTTGACCGGTCCCAGGTTATAAAATATCTACTCTTATACACAGTTATAAAATATCTACTCTCTGATTTTAACTCATAGCTATGCTATGTCTTTAAATTTACTTGCTGTCAAGGAAAAAAAAATTTCGTAACGCACGAACAGTTAGAAATACAAATACTTTCAGACACAAAAGCAATCACAAATCTCTTCCTTTTTGGAGACACAGAAAAGTAAAACAAATATTGAATGGAGAATGGTATTAGTTCTAAATGCAGGCTTCACCAGATCAAGTCTTGTAACCCTTAAAATATAACTGAGTTAGAAGCGTAACGCATGAACAATTCTCGTAACGCAACCGTCAGTGAAATAGTCACAAAATGCATAGTCACACTGCGTTGAAATAAAAATAGTCCAAAGCTCTAGTCGTATTCCGTGGATTAGATGTAGGAGACTGTGACATGAGACTGGATTATAAAGCAGTGTTTAAACGTATTGTTATATCTGGATCCCTTAGGTTGCTCTCTCGGAAAGACGATGGCATTATTGATAGGAAAAGGCTTGGTTAACACTAGAGAACTCAGCGAACAACAAAATAAGTTGTCATTTTTTGTACGTGTAACCGAAACAATACATTTTACTTGCTCTCGCAGTGAAATATTAATATGTTTGGCACATTTTGAAGGCGGTATGATACAGATTAAACATTCTTTACTGAAATATTCAAGTCAGAAATATGTATTCGATGTGTGCTTTCTACGACATTAGTCCGACATCAAAAGAATTTCTTGTATTGTGTGTTTGAAACGTTTCTTCAGAATTGAATACTAATATTGAATTCAAATACAATTATAGCAACATGCAAATAATAATGGAGCAACTCAAGGAAAAGCAATATCCGCAATCTGCTAAATGTAACCACAATACTTTGTAACTTTTTTGCCTTAACTCAAATGAAAGTCGTCTTTTGGAGGATACATAACAACCCTTCCCTTGGTCTTTCTGTGTGCATTTTCAACAAGATATTAAGTATTGTTGTTGCTTTGAAATGACGTTACAAACATATTTTTTGTACCACTGACCAGCTTTACATAATTATGAAGGCCCTACTAACCATATTGAATATCTTGAAGCTATGTAATGGATAAAGTCGGATGCTGAGAACGTTGAATAAAAAATAATATATGTCTGTAATTGTTGGTGGAATCAAGTAAATACCACTCTAATTTCTTACTCTTAAATTCCTTTGGGGAATGCATCTACCTCATGTGTTTCGAAAGCATCACCATGAAAATATAAGGAACGAGAATTGAACCTAAGAAAACAGAAGAGCGACTGTAGATCTATTTCTATTTTAGAATAAATCCTTAAAATACAAGCGAGATATCATAACATTACGTTACCCAGTTCTGTTACTAATACTGCCATTCCATATAAGTATTATAGCAGAAGAGGTTTTCAAATAAATATAAAAAGTTCACTTTGTCCTCAACTATTGTTAAGGCTAATCACTCCTTAAACTATTAAATAATAAATGCTAAAATATACACAAAGTTTCACCTTTGGTCTAACACGAAACAGATCATACCTTTGACCTGTTAAGGTTAAAAAGATTACAAGTTTGAAACTGGTTTTAGTGTTAGTAACACGTAAATCTGTACACACGGAGTAAGAATTGGATTATTAAAAATGTTGTTTTTTTTTCTGTGATTTTAAATACATTTTACACAACCGTAAGAATACTCACTAAACACACTACTGACGCTTAATATCTTAAAATTGGCCATGCTTCATATTTCCTCTGAATAAAAACGATTAAACCCTTTTCACGATATGGAAATTCTAACTTGTAGAACTTTTATTGGGTTCCATTATTCACAAGTATAAATTCATGTTTTCTGCAATAAGTGTGGAAACATTTATCAGTCAATTTATGTTATGATGCATTAAATAAATGCTTAGTTTAGCAACTATATTCAGTGATTTTCTTATAACGCGTGAACATTTTTAGCATTCCTGGTGTATTTTCATTCATTTTACTTACCATTCTATAAATTTAACAATATAGATCTTGAACCTCAGAAGCGTCTCGCTTATGACGATTCTCAAGAATACGTTCATCGAATTAATGATTAGAATGACTTGTGGAGGATTGTCAACTCCTAATTTATTTCTAAACGGTTTAAATATCCCTACGATTCAACTGACAATATTTTTTTCATTGAAACGAATAATTGATTTAATTTAATTAATTTACCTGCTAAGCAAGAACTTATTACACATCCTTAATATTTTTTATTAAGCAAAATTCTTCAAGTTCTTGTGATTTAGAAGTTATATCAAACTAGACTAAAGGTTATTGCATATATTTTAATAACGGGATCTCGGAAACTTTTTAAAAGGAAATTTCTAGGAGTTACATTATTAACTAATAACTTCGACCCCCTTTAGATTGCATTGCCAGTTAGATATCTGAAAACACCGCCACGCTTCAGCCGAGTTTTAAAGTCATAAAATTGGAGGTGCTGGACAAATACCATTAAATTACAAGAATGTATGGCATGAGGTCTGATAACATGCAGATGTGTGTGAAGAATTATGTTTTGTGTACAATTATTGAACTTGGTAGAGAAATATACAGCGTTTTATTTCACAAGCCCGTCCTTAGGCTTTAAATCCAGCTTAAGAGGAAAATAAATTTTAGCACACTAGTTTCTCTCGATTTTCCTAAAGATGAACGTACAGAAAATAATTATCCTCTGTAAATTCTTAGACTTATTTTAAGCTATATGTATTTGCAGTCAAAATGATGTTAACGTTTGTATTTTCTCAAGGGACTGGATGTCTCAAATTTTGCTCCACAGCTTTTGCACTCATATGGTCGTTCGCTTGTGTGGATTCTCATGTGTTGTTTCAAGCTACTGCATTGGGTTAATTTAGCTTCACAGCTTTTACATTCAAATGGTCTTTCGCCTGTGTGGATTCTCATGTGTCGCTTCGTGTCGCTGGAAGTGGTAAATTTAGATCCACACTCTTTATAATGAAATGGTCTTTCGCCTGTGTAAATTCTCATGTGTCGCTCCATGTCACTGGAAGTAATAAATTTAGATCCACACTCTTTACAATGAAATGGTCGTTCGCCTGTGTGTATTTGTATGTGCTGTTTCAAGGTACTGGATTTCATAAATTTAGCTCCACATGTTATGCATTCAAATAGTCTTTCCCCTGTGTGGATTCTCATGTGTTGTTTCAAGCTACTAGATTGGGAAAAATTAGCTCCACAGCTTTTACATTCAAATGGCCTTTCGACTACGTGGATTTTCATATTTACTTTCAAGTTAGAAGATTCCGTGCAAATAGCTTCACATGTTTTACAATCGAAAAACCTGTTGCTTTGGTGTATTCTCATTTGCTGTGCCAAACTTTCGGATCTTACAGTCTCATCTGGGCACGTTGTTGTTTGTTTAACACGAGATTGGTTACTTTTGTTTTTAGATGGTTCCCTATTATTTAAAGATGCTTCTGCAGGGGACAAATTTAACATTTTGTCGGCGTCATCAATATTTTTGTAACCACACGAAATAGTTTTTGGACCAATTTCTATATCCGACGAACGTAAGTCTGACAAGTGCGAAATGACATTTGATATTAAGTTGGAAGATAACTGATCTAAAGGTTTGTCCTCTTTACATCTGCTTTTACTGTAATTAAATTTCCCGTTATATCCCTGAAAAATATATTTAGGAAATATATAAGTAAATCACAGTCAAATTAATATGAAGCACGTGATATTAAATGTTGTGTAAAATTAATTATTAATACAACTACAGTCAATAATTTCGTGGACTGTACGCAGTGGGGCGCTGGGTTGTACTACAGCGAATGCGTGACGTCCTGGAAGAATCAGTTGAAGTTTGTCTGTCAACCCAGCAAGAGGCAGGTGTGTGCATAGAGTGTAAACAGACGTATTGTCTCTGTTGTGAAAGGATTTAAACGCGCCGAGGCGTACTTGGAGAATGACGCAGTTTGAGCAACGGGCAAGCATCAAGTTCTGCGAAAAACTAGGCAAATCCGCAACAGAAACATTACAGATAATCAGGAAAGTGTACGGTGGGCCGCAGTGCTGGTTTAAGTGGCACCAACGTTTTAGGGAGGCAAGACAATGTTTAGAGGATGATGAACGTACTGACCGGCCAAGAACAGTCCGAACTGAACGCAAGATCGATGAGGTAGCAATGTTGGTGCGCGCCAAACGTTCCCAGTCGGTAGACGACATCACAGCAGCAGCACGGATCATCCATGGTACGTGTCAAAATTCAGACGGATGACTTGAGCAGTGTGCCACGTATTCTGATACAAGACCAATGTGAAGAGCGGATGAACATTTGCGGTTGCCTGAGCATTAGATCTGACGCTGATGCAACGTTTCTGAACCGGATAATAACAGGAGACGAATCATGGTGTTTCCTGAAGGATCAACAGTTAACGAGACAAGCTGCCACCTGGAAATCACCATTATCTCCAAAACGCAAAAACCCAAGACATGAAGGTTACAATGGAAAGTGATATTTGCATTGTTTTTCGCCTCACAGGGAATCGTCAACATGGATTTCATCTAACAACCAGCAACTGTAAACAAGACTCGCTACAAGCAGAACCTTCGTCGCCTATGCGAGTCAATACCTGGTAAGCGTCCTCAACTCTTTGGCTCAAGAACTTGATGTTACTGCACGACAAAGCTCCAGCACATCGCTCTTCCATTGTCCACTAGGAGCTGGCAAAAAGCAAATCACCGTTTTGCCATATCCTCCATACTCACCTGATCTCACACCATGAAATTTCGATCCTTTCCCCCCGCTTGAATGTCAAGTTACGTGGACGTCGCTTTCATTCTGCCGAGGAGATCATCACTGCCACAAAGGATGCCCTACGAGAGACGTCTACTAACGTCTGCTAACATTATTTAAACATGCTTTCAGTGGCTCTACGAACGTTGGCAGATGTGCATCGCTGCAAACGGTGACTATTTTGAAGGTAAGTGTGGATCTGTGTGTGCGTGGACGTTTACGCCGAGCACAGCAACCATGATGGAATCTGAGTTCTACAGGTTGCCTATCCTCTAGGTGCCAGTCCACGAATTTACTTACTTTACTGGCATATCCTATGGATTAAACAAGAATAATTGTACAGAATAATGTAATCACAGAAACCTCTAAAAGATACTTTGAACTAAGGGAGTATATGCAGATTTGTTCTGCTTCTAATGGACAGGAACCATTTCTTTCTAGTTTTGAAATAGGAGATTTTCCACAGTTGTTGCACATCTTAGGATAGAAAAGGGAATAGAAAACGGGATTTGGTTTCAGGTATACTATGATAATAGATTTCGTCTCCTAACGATCACAGATGAAACACTGACCTGTCATTTAGGCAATTCTGTTTTTGTTCTCAAATATACACTCGAGCTTAAGGCGTAGTAAACATATTGTCTTACACTATCGACAGGGCATATTTTGTTACATCATAACAACATAAGCATTTTTCAGTACTTAGAACCTTAAAAAGGTATTTAATATAGGGTTATAAGAATATTTAAAACAGTATTTCATTTCGTCATCGCCTAATTGCACTACATGTACATCTGAAGCACTGTATGTATAGTTCAAGGTGAAGAGGCTCGCTCCTAAACAAAAACGATCAATTAGACCCATGGAAACATCATTAATGGTTATGGTAGTCAATAATCTCACAGGGAAGTAATACTTTAATAGCGCATCTGATGTAAAGATAAAGAGCGAAGTGAACTATAGGAACTAGCTATTTAACAATATAAAATTTAGATTTTTGTTTCTTTACTATTCCTTCTTTTGCAGTATATTACCACGCACACCGAATGGTTTCTCCACTCACACTGAATTGTAGTCCCAGTTCCTTACATGTCTGGCCACTGTTCGCCTCAATTGCTGCCTGAAGATCTTCATTTGGTACCTGTGTTGGTCTTCCTGTACGTGGTGCGTCTTCGAGTGTTTCGTCACCGTCCTTAAACTTGGTAAACCACCGCTGCACTGTCCGCGTAGTCACGACACCCCCACCAAAGGCCCGGCATATCTTCCGCCCCGCTACAGCTGCGTTTGACCTCAGTTTAAACTCGTACAACATACGCGCCCTTATGACGCTCTGTGGAGGTCCCATGTTCACTCTGTCCTTCCGCACGTTCACGGTGTAACTGAACTGCCACAACCAGATAGTATGTTGGATATACCCACATTAACAACTGACCTTCGCCTGATCTCCATTCGCATTCAACTCACGGTGTGAGGGCCAATTGAACACAGACCTACACAAAAAGCCACAAAACTTTCTTGTTTTCTTTTATATATTCACCTTCCTATTAGATACACACAATAACATAGTCCTTGGCATAATGAACTATCACAGGTATAAAGATAAAAAAAAAGTTGTT
Organism: Lepisma saccharinum; assembly: GCA_022664845.1. Classification (NCBI taxonomy): domain Eukaryota; kingdom Metazoa; phylum Arthropoda; class Insecta; order Zygentoma; family Lepismatidae; genus Lepisma; species Lepisma saccharinum. The sequence continues at coordinate 21,331 of JAGDQP010027907.1, forward strand.
AAATAAGGTATACGTATCCAACATTATCGCTCAAGGTTGTCATCTGAGTGGTTTACTTGAATGTGAAACGAGTTTTTTGTTTTTCGCGTGCGGCTGCCAGTATCGTAACAAATTGTGAAATTTGTTTTATTTTCAGCGGAAGTTCGAATCCTGATGGGGAATCTTGTGATTTTGTCAACATAAGAGTTTCAAATTTTAACTATTGCCCGTTCACATTATTAATTCTTACACGTTTGACTGTTTTTAAAACTGTTTGAATGAATATTGTAAAATTTTGTCCTATGTTCATTAAAGGCATTTTTTCAAAATTTGTGGAAATATTTTTGAATCATATATATATTTCTTTCAAAGTTAAACTGGTGATACGTTTAAGGCCTAAATGTATATTTAAAATCCACCATATATTAAAATATTTTCGCTATATTCTGGAGAAGAACATTCACACAACCATGAAATACACATCTTAAAAGTTATCAAATTTGTTCACAGGAAGTTCAGAAAACTGAATCATCTCAGAAACTACAGAGGCATGAACGGTATACTTGTCTTGGGTGGCGATTGAACTCATGACTGCCTACAGAAAGAGCTTTTGTAATTTTGATCATACAATCTGTTCAATTATTAGAAAAAATACTCAGTACATGAAAGAAAATAATTTAAAATATTTTTCAACTTCTTTACAGAAACGAAATTATTGTTTTAAATAACAAAGAAAATATTTTTAAACATACTTTCAGAAAATATAATTTAGAGGAAATATTTTAGTGTATCAGAAATACTACCCATTGGATTATAAATAACACTTTATTTATTTTTATTTATTGCATTTTAAAATTATAAACATACTGTGCGTGGAAGTCGATTACGAGTGTGTCGCGGAGGCATAAAACGACGTAATTTTCAAATATTAATTATCGATAATTCTCCTGTTTTATGCAGGAAAGCTAAGTACACAAGGGTTGATTACAATTTGACATAAACATTGAGAGTTTTGGTGCTCCACTGATATTCTTATGAGTAGTGAAGGAAATGTTCTTTCAGTTACACAATACCGATTTTTACATTTATTATTAAATTGATTCAGCCCTTAAGCAGATGCTTGTTTCGTTTGTTATAAAATGTATTTCTTGTGATCATTACCAGTGTTCTGCCTGGATACAGCTATGGCAGGAAGGTACCGTACCAAGATCAAACCACGGTAGTTTACCATTAACTACCGAACCCGGAACAACTTTATTACAAGACAGCAAACGTTACCACATGTGCATTGGAGATACCCTATAAAATAAAATAACGTCAAATTGCTACTAAGAATCCCCAGCTAAATAAAGCTAAGCTTTATAGCCAATACTCTATTTACAAACCAAGAAGCTCAATCGAAAATATTCTATATAGACAGAGAAATTCTTGAATATAATTTTAAATGACACTTGCACTTAACAAGTTATTTAACTTGTATCTTATAGTTCCTTTCCCAACAGAATATAAGCACATATTGAGTAGCTGCGAAGTAACATTCGCAAAGTACAGATCTGAAGCAACCTACCAGTTATTGGCCCTTTAAGACGACTAGAAACTTGAAGTGCAGATATATTACAGTACTACTATATTCTTTTATTTTTGTGGTAACTGCAAACTCGGATCTGTCCCAAAATTAATTGTACATTGAAACAATAAAAATGCAAAGCATAATCTTTTTAATATTTTATTCTTCAAAACAGATAAATAAACTATTGTTGCCACCCCAAGCAAACACTTGGTCCTCTTCATGCCCAGATGCTGAACCTGCTGAGTCCAGTTTTTGCCCCCACTACCAAATACTGTTTATGCAAATTCACGGTTTACGTGCTAATAATTCGTGTTTTCGTGTCACAAACTTTAGAATGACTGTTTCAGAAATCTGAAAATTATATTTAAGAAATACGAATCATTTGTCCACATCCCAATTGAGCGCGCACTGTCGATAAATGGCATACCAGTTAGTGAATCCCTTAGCAACAATAACTGGTAAGAATAATTTGTTAAAGAGGAATTTTTCTACAATCATTATATTATAGCAATAAATAACTTAAGGGTGACTAAAGTATAGGCTTTTGCTTATTTTGTGAACTTAAAGAAATTTCTTGAAATTATCACGTTAGCCACGACATATAACTAAAGTGAAGAGTTTAATATTCTTAAGTATATCTGCGTTTCCTCGGAGTACACAATAAATGTTCCACGTAATATAAAATTTTGCAGGTTTCAATGCTGCTGACTAATATATATTTCTAAGTAACTAACTAACTCTATGGCTTATGGAACTCGCAAGTTCATTGCCGCAGTAACAAACGTTCGCCATTGGATTCTATCCTGGGCAGAATCAAGCCAGTTTTCATCACGAACACCTACTTCTCGAAGATCTCTTCTAATATTGTCCTCCCAACGACGTCTCGGTCTTCCCAATGGCCTCTTTCCATCGGGCCTTCCAACCAGGATTGAATATAATCTTCGTTTTTCCCCCATCCGAGCTACATGCCCTGCCCACCTTAGTCGTCTCGATTTCATTATTTTTACAACATCTGGTGAATCGTACAGTCCGTGGAGTTCTTCATTATGCAGTCTTCTCCACTCTCCAGTCATCTCATCCCGTTTCGGCCCATATATCTTTCTCAAAACTTTATTTTCAAATACACGCAATTTATGTTCATCTGCTAGGGTCATGCTCGCAACCGTAAAGTATTACCGGCAGAATAACCGTTCTGTATATTTGAATTTCAATTTCCTTGATATTAATCGCGATGCTAGAAGTTTTTGGACTGAGTAGAAACATGCGTTCCCCGATACTAAGCGACTTTTTATTTCTTCCGTGACCTCATTTTTGCTTGTTGCGTATGCTCCCAAGTATTTAAATTTGTTTACTTGCTCTATGACCTCATCCCTAATTCTTATGTTTTTAATTCCTTCATTCCCTGTGCTTCGGCTTGTTACCATGTATTTTGTTTTATCTATGTTTACCTGTAGACCTATCTCATCGCACGCTTCTACTAAGACATCGGTGTTGCTTTGTAGTGCATCTATATAGTCCCCTATTAAATCTACATCATCCGCGTATACAAACAGTTGATTCAAACCATTCAATGATAGTCCCTTTTTGTCCCCTTTAATTTTTAAAATCGCATATTCTAACGTACACAAATGAAAACTGAATTTCGAATATCAACCCAAAAGTAATAGGTCATTCATTGACATTTTGTATA
>JAGDQP010027908.1:8295-24568 GCA_022664845.1 Lepisma saccharinum
AGATCGGTCGTCAAGACTACAAGATCGGTCGTCAAGACTACCAGCTCGGTTGTCAAGACTACCAGATCGGTCGTCAAGACTACCAGCTCGGTTGTCAGGACTACCACCTCGGTTGTCAAGACTACCATATCGGTCGTCAAGACTACCACATCGGTCGTCAGGACTACCATATCGGTCGTCAAGACTACCACTTCAGCTTGTGAAAAAAAACGATTTACAAGCAAAATTATGTATATACACAGGCCCGTAAACGTAAAATCTCTCACCTTCCATCCCTGCTTAATTTTCTTTATTAAAGTCCACAGCTAATGAGGGTGGTCTAGCCTAAGAACTCTTCCTCCTTTTCAAAGCATTTTATTTATTGCCTTTAGGCATCTAAGGGCTCAGCCCTGGAAGGAGAATAGAAAGGATTCAGGAAGGCCAAGGACTATGTTGAAGGTGTCATGTCGAATTTCCCTCATTTGGCTGAAAAAAATCTTAGAAAAACCTCAATCAGGATGGTCGGCCGGTGAGATCGAACCCACAATTTCCCGAACACTATGCCACGGCTCTGTCACTGAGCTACAGCGGCTCGGTACAAAATATATATATATATATATACATATATACTTTTCTCGGAGACATTTTAATTTCATGATACGACAATACTAACAGCTTCTTTTATTTCCTTGACCGGAAAATTAAGTTAATTCAGCAATGACGACATGCCTACTATTTTCTGGCTTCAACAGGGAAAACTGACACAAAGTTTTATGGAACGTACTGTAGGAAATGCGATGTCGACCTTTGCATTGGTGAATGCTTCGAAGTTTACCATATCAATAATCAATGTTAGAAAGAACAGCCAGAAATATTTGATCAGATAGACTTAAAATATAACCTCTTATGTAAATCAGTGGTAGAGCGTTGGTATAGAATTCGGGAGGTCGTGATTTTGATATCCCAGGGGCGGACCATCCTGACTGAGGTTTTTGTAGGGTTTTTCCTAAGTCACTAAAGGCGAATTCTGGGATGGCATTTTCTTTCGATTTTATTCCAGTAGGACTTATTCCTTTCGGTTTCGTTCTGATAGCTTTATTTCCGTTCTGTGTTATTCCAATCGGCTTTATTCTCGTCGTTGTTCCATTTCATCGTTATTGCAATTTTGGATTTAACATAATCCTCGAGTCGACACCTTCGCTAATCCTTTCCCCTCCCCTATCCCGGCCTAAACCTTAGGTAACTAAAGTCCATAAATAAAAATCGTCCCCCCTATCTAAAGTAATAATATTATCAGTTGTAAGGTATGGCTATTTTGCCTTTTAGAAAAGTTTGTCGGATTTGTTTTCATTGGCTCATTCTTCAGTACTTGTTGTTGCTATTTTGATATTTTCCCTCAAACACACACTCTCTTCCTCCCTCTCTATGTGTGTTTCTCTGTCTCTCTCTATTTCAAACACACACACACATATTACCCCCCACACACAAACATGCAGTGCCGGATCTAAAAATGTTTCTTTGGGGAAAAATTAAATTTGGTGCCCTTTCCACCGCCCTTATCATCGTTCTTAACCAAAGAACACAACCAGCTCACGTGAAGGCCACAATTTTGTCTCGTATCACGTGTACGTTTGTTTTCTTCTCTGGAGCCTATCGTGGTATCACTATTACAAACTCCAGTAATGCAGTAGATCTGTTTATCTTACTTGAATCGCGGTTTTGAATTTTAGAAACGATGGTAGGTTGTATAGAATAATATGAAAAATGTCTTAGCGCACCGGTATTGAGACTTTGAACACGTTTAGGTCAATTTGAATTTAATATGCGATTTTATTTCCTTTCTAAGGAGCTTATATATTTTATTTTTGGCTGTTTGCCACCCCTTAATGTCCCACCCGGGGCGCTTGCTCCCTTTACTCCCCGTAGATCCGGCACTGCATTCTCTCACGCATGAGCTACACAACCCACACCGATAGTACTAGTGTTCAAGGTGCAATAACTACCTCCTTTCAAAAATTATAAAAAAAAAACAGGAAACTTTTTGGATGAAGTAATTTACCAATGAAAATGGATGACACTTATATTTCCCAAAATTTAATTTGGGTGCAGTCGAAGTATTCTGTAGTGGGGTATGGGGGGACAAAAAGTCATGTCTCATTTTTAACGAAAAAGGAACTAAATAGCACTGATTGTTTAAACAAAAAATAAATCTGTTGGTAGCCACTAGTTAATTATGACCTCACTGGCAGCATTTTGAGGTGATTCTTTTGCAGAAATTAAGTTCTTTCATCCTTATGTTTATTGGATTCCAATAATAAATTATGGAAATAATCCCTGCATAAAATGTTTGTGTTAATACAACATTTTCGGTATTCTGGAGTGACAATTTTGTGTGTTAAATCACCACAACAAACGTGTGACTTCGGGGACTCTCATGATTCGGATTGTGCTAGTATGACAACCTCCATTGTGTTGAATCACCAATATCAACACCATATGATTTGTCTATTTAACATAAGTAAAAGTCTTGGTTCCCCCTGTAACACCGAAAAATGTTGACTTCGCCAGTTTTGCAGTGTGATCTCTGATTATTAAAGATTAGCTGTGAACATTCTACATCACTGGAGGTGCTTTATGGTAACATATTTACGGAGTTCTAAAAGAGCGTTGACATAACGCCTTTATAATGCCTTTTTGATGAGGCAGATTTTCTCGCCAACATACGTTAATTCTAAACAAATATAATCATTTATGAAACTTTTTATTTGTGTTTTTAGCATAGCTCCGAAACCATTTTTCATGCCTATTTCTACAGCAAGTAAGTGCACAATCCATACCAGGTGCGTAAATATGAAACCTGAATTTATGTACAGAAAAGACACAGTGATTGGATGACAATGCTAAGAACTATTTTATTCGAAGCATTAGCCATCGCTACCGATACATTTCTGCCATCGTTCCGGCAATGTGTGGATGCCAGACAAAAAAAAAACTGTGCCTCTTGTGCTGCAAACCAGTCATCAAGCTATTTTCGTAAAATGTGAAGCGCTGGTCAGCAAGTGCGTGTCCCATGGACGCAAGTGAGTGAAAATCGAAAGGCGCCAAGTCTGGTGAGTTAGCCGCATGTGGAAGGATTTCGCAGCCAAACGTCGCAATCGTTTCCTTGACCGGTTTTGTTGTGTTGGAGGTGCATTATCGTGAAGCATAATAACTTTGTGTTGTCTTCGGTCATATTCTGGTCGTTTTTCACGCAAAGCTTGATGCAAATCAATCATTTGTCTACGGTAACCACGGTTTCGTCAGGTTTCAGCAGTTCATAATAGATCACTCCCTTCTGATCCCACCAAACACAAAGCATTGTCTTCCGTCCATAGCGATTTGGTCTTGCAGTCGATGTCGCCGGTTCTCCTGGAGTTACATGATTTTTACGCTTAGGATTCTCGAAATAGATCCACTTTTCGTCACCAGTCACAAGTCGATGGAGAAATGATTTCCTTTTGTACCTGGCGAGCAGAATTTCACAAGTGCTTCTTCGGTTTTCCTGCTGTCGTTCAGTCAATGCATGTGGAAACCATTTTCTCACCTTCTGAATCTTGTCCATGGCTTTAAACGTGTGGAAACTGCTTCTCGTGTCACATTTAATTGATCCGCGAGTTGTTGTTGAGTTTGAGCGTCGTCCTCATCCAACAAAGCTTGAAATTCGCTGTCTGCAAACTTTTCGGTGGTCTTCTACGCTCTTCGTTTCTCACGTCAAAATCGCCACTTTTATTTTTTTTAAACCACGCATAGTATTGTGACTTACCAAGAGCATGATCACCGCAACCTTCGACAAGCATGCGATGCGATTCTGCAGCAGTTTTCTTCAAATGGTAACAAAAAATCAATGCTGTCCGCACATTGTAGTTCGTAGGATCAAATTGCGCCATGTTCAACGCTATTAAACACTACACTATGGCATGAAACGTGTCTGGTTGTGAGTTGCAAATCGTTATGAGCAGTCAAAACAAGGAAGTGACGCCAAGGACGCAGTTTTACGGTAACCACAGTGACAGCTAACGCCGTATATGCAGAAATTCTGGTTTCATATTTACTTATCTACTATTGTTTTGCACTGTGCTTTTTAAATGATAATTTCACTCTACTTCACTCAACAGCACACACCATGCATGTCTATACTATATTTTAAAGAAAATAATATTGACGTATCTGTTGTATATCTTTAATTGCGTGGATTTAATTTAGAATATGGCTCGTGTAACCGTCACACTGTGCCGCCTGAGTAACGAACCTCTTCGAATAAAGCCGAAGTAGTCCTTGGCTGCTCCTGGAAAAATCAAACAATTTTAATAGAAATATAGTTATATATTGCTTTATAGGTGGCAGCACTAATAGTTCTTTATTTCTTTCAGTTGATGAATCAGCATTGTCAAGAACAAGAATGGAGTGAAAGCAAATGTAAACGCATAAAAACTAATTTAACGGCTTGTAAATATGTTGAGTTATGCATCTTCGTTTCTGACGTTAATTTTAATAAACAACAGTTTTCACAAATATTCAGCTAAATAAAATAGGTCGGTTTGACGTTTTTGTGGTGCAGAGCATATTCCACGGACACACGTTCTATGTACTTGATTTTTGTAGGGGCCAAAAATGAGTATTTTAAGCTCTGCTCCACAATGAAATATTTAACTTATTGGCAGTGTTGTCAGTTGGCGGGAAATTTCCCGAAAAAATTCACTTATCCGACGAAAATAAATCTTATCTTTAATTGGTGGATACATTAAACTGAAGACACCAGGAAAATTTGTCTACATCATTGTACGGTTGAGCTATTGCGTTGTTATATATTTTGCAGCAGGGTTTTGAAAGATCGTTCTTCATATTAAACATTAGCCGATTTGTTGGCGTTTTGTTCAATCTGCTATTCATCCATTATTTTAATAATTTACGAAGGATTACATAAGCATATTTCTGAAAGATGAGACTAAAACGAGGACTTAAATAACATATCTGTTGTACTTCCACGTTCTTCGTTTCTCACGTCAAAATCGCCACTTTTAAATATTTTAAACCACGCATAGTATTGTGACTTACCAAGAGCAAGATCAGGAACTATTATTCTTTGTTTTGTGCTAATTATTTAACAAGTATTTTCATTTTGATTGAGAAAAAACTCATAGTTCCAAGAAATATAACAAGAATATAGCCACAAACAAAGAATGTATAATGAAATCAGATACTATATTTATGTCGACTTGATAAAGTTTAGGATCTTATTAACGTACATTTCGAAAGTAAACTGCTAGATTCACTCTGTGCAAATACACATAATTTCAATTTTAAGTTATCCTTTCGCAAAATTTGTAATCTAACATATATTCGTCCCTATATAAAATATATTTCATATCAAAAAATAGAAACAGTTCCAACGTATCTATATATTATATATTTTCCTTGGAAATGAGATATCAGCATTCGAATTTAATATAAAGTGAAAAGATGCCAATTTCGAGAGACGATTAGCGTGAAACCGGCATGTTTTTACTTTCCATTAAATGCGAACGCTGAAATTTCACTTTAAAAATATTTGTGCATAGATAAGAACGTTCTTTTTTTTTAATTTAATATATCATTTCTTACTGTGTAGCATTGAAAATTCGATTTTTTACCTGGCGGGAAATGTTGCATCTGATCGGGAAATTTTAGGGTTCCGGGCGGGAAATTTGCTCTTACGAAATTGACAACACTTCTCATTGGGATTATCCATCTTCAAATTTGCCCAATTGTTGGCACTCCTAAGATTTTTTTTAACGAGGCTTAATAATAATGTGGCGAAACTGATATTGTTGAGGACACGTTGCTTATTGTTTCTTCCGTGACATATGCATGCTGATAATTTCCAAGAGACTTCGTTAAGTTACAAGTTTAACCTATAAGCACTAAGCAGATATGCTAAGGGCCGTATTTTCATTTTACTGTAGTTACTTATTGATATAATGTAATTATTGTAGTGCTTTCTACTTTAAAAACAAGAAGGATGTTTTGATACCCCCTAGCATGTATAATTATGTACACTATGCAAACTAGTTATTGTGAACGACTCAAGAAACTGTTTCTTTAGGTTATGTATCTGACTATAACCTGAACTTAGGAAGACCTATCACCGTGTGAACGGCTTCCCCCAGGTCCACAAAGAATACCTGGAACATCTGTGAAATATGCCGTTAATGAAATTTTGAGTTATTAGCGAGAATATTGTTTAATGTGAAATATAGATGAGAAATACGTGGTAAACTCTGGGAGTTTATTATGGGCGTTAACTTTATATGACAGATGGTAGAGGGTTAATTTGGGATTTTAATGCAACGAAGCTCAGCTTAACGTGAGAACTGCTTAGATACAAAAAAAAGGGGTTTGTTACCGAGTTAATTGAACATAACACGATTACATTTTAACACACCACGTTTCTTAACGATGGACAGAATAGACGGATTTTAGCGAAGTTATTTAACTTTGACTTTAACTTTTATTTAACTCCTATACGCCGGCAAATACGGTATTATTTCCTCGCCGGGATTAGAATCCGGGTCACCTGATCAGCTATTCGATGTTGAAACCACTATATCAAACTGTCAATTCCTCAGCTGCTGCTTGTCAATGTTTTTATATTTCAAGGAATACTGCGCCTATGTGTGAACGTCACAGCCTCAATAAGACTTTGTAAGTTGAGACACCTCCTGTTGGATTGTGATCCTTCGCAGAGGAGAATTATTATGGAGGTTCCTTCATATTTGTCCCGTATTTTTTGCCGAGCGTCCCGTAATTTATTCATAGCAACCCTACGTTGTATCCACCTTCAATACAGGAAACACAGCTTTCAGACAAGACTGATTATATTTCAGTAACACAAGAAGAAACTACAGCGTAACAGTTTTAGAAGTATACATAATTTCCTATGTTCTAGGAGAAAGGAGTCTGAAGAAGGAAGTGCTATACTTCCGAAACTGTTAATGTTTAGTTTCTTTCTGTGTTATTAATGTATAATCAGCCTTGTCAAAAAGTTGTATTATACTTCATTAAAATAGTTTCATGAAAGCTTTGTCTAGTAGCCAAACCATTTCTACTGGACCGACTGTCATTATTTCAATAAAAAAAATATTTGTGTTTACGCCTCGCTTTGATATCAGACATTCGCATCTTCCCTTTCGGTTGCAAAAAGAAATGGAAAGTCTTCTTGGAACATCTGTCCTCTACTCACAACAGTTTAGTACCTAGTTGTTGTATCCCGAACTCAGTTCGCGGCGCTTTATATTTCTATGAGTCGAAGAGAACCCCGAGTTGTTGTTCGCTTGTTTTTAAAAAGATTGCTTTTAACACTACCCTATATTTATACACAGATATCTGTGGCATGAAATATCACTCAGCCGTTGATTGTATTTACTGGGTGAAGCATTGAGTGAGACATTAAGAGCCCTTTTATGCGTGCGGCATTTGTCGTCGACGACACAACAACAAATGTCGTTATGGTTTGATATACCTTTTTATGCACGCGGCATTTGTCGCTCGTCCGAAAAGTTTTTGCCAGTGTTCTCAGTGACTCTTCGGAGAGAGGATGGATCCAAGCATGATCAATTTTGCGTATCGATGCAGTTCAGTGAAAAGGCGGAAAGAAGGGATCAATTCTGCAAGATTTGTAGATGGGGCATTTGGCAACCTCTATAGACAGTTGACAAACAAGTTGCTCATTATTTTTTCAGAATGTCAATAGCATTTTATGAACATTTCGCTAGCACCCGCGTATGGTACTTTGATACAGCTCCTTCGCGCTACCTTCCCCATTCCTCCTCCACGTTGCTGCAAAAAGAAATGACATACATATTGACCAGATTATTGTTTCCTTTTACTGTAAAATACGAACGAATTAAATTTTCACGCTTCTAAAAGTTACAAATTTGAAAATATGTAAAGTAGTACTAATAGAATAGTAACAAACTTCCCACTCATAATTAATGTATTGCAAGTTAATGATAAATGAAAAAAAATGTACCGTTGAAACGCGCCGAGGTCCTGCATGACGAACATTTACCAAAGGGTTCAAGTAAAACGCGCTTAAATAAAAATATTTTAGTGTTATTTTGACTCAGGCGGTATGCATGATGGTGAGAGGAACTGGTAGAATAGACAGTGGGGAAAAGGGGAGAGGAAAGGTGTGCCCCGACAAAACCCATGCACATGGTGTTTGCCCACCACAAAACCCCCATAGATATATGAGTTCATCCTATTACCCTTGTCTAAAATTAAATGCATGAAATGCATGACTCTAGTGATTCGATCAGATCCCTATGTGGGGGTGTCATTCCCAAATTATCGACAACACCCCAACTTTATTTTTTGCGGTCAAAAATCGATAGAAAACGTGAAAAACTCCACTTACGACCTCCCAATTTAGACTTTACACACTCCAAACTAAAAATCCTGGCGGAATCCCTGGCCAGACCACACACATTTTTTTGTGCTAATGATAGTATAAGGAAAATATAACCAAAGAGTTTTACGTACATAAGATGCTTGGGGTGTTGATGTAAAACAAGACGTTATTCTTTTATCAGTTATATTTTGGCTTTTTCTATAGCGATAGCCTTGAAACAATCTTCTGCCAGATAGAGGGCAACTTTCTCATCTCCGCTTGTATCTACAGTCAGGGGTCGACTGGCCAGGGCCGCGGCCTAGGCCCTCTCAGAAGAAAAGTAATGAAAACAATAAAGAAAGAAAGAGAAAGAGAGAAAAGCTAAAACAGAGGAAAGTTAAATAATTCGGTAGATCACTGCTTATTATGCTGCCAACACACACCCCTCTGCCATACTTCCATTAGTAAGTTAACGTTTTCAATAGGGTCCTTTTGTTACTGGATTTGTGGCTAGGCCCATCTTTCACTATGGTAATTTATTATTGGAACTGTGATTTAGTTTGTGCCTGGGGCATTGGGCCCTTCTTTCATTATATAGTGCAATTGGGGCCCTTCTTTCATTACATTGAACAGTTGATGCCCTGAGCCCTTTTCTCAGTATGTTCGGCAGTCTTTCATTATGTTGGGCAGTTGGGGCCCTTTCATCGTTGAAGACTGGGGCCTGGTTTGCAGCTGGGTCCATATTTAACCACAGGCTGATGAGGCCTTTATGGGCGTTAACACATCTTGTAGGTCTATTGTTGATAACTCAAAAATGGAAAAACAGCGCATTTTTAAAAATGTATTTACTTTTGCCTAGTCCAAATATGAAGTTCATTTAGAAAATTAAACATGTTTCGTTTTTTGAATTATCCGCTGAAGCTTAGGGTACAGTGTTAACATGGATTTTTTTTTGCCATCATAAATACCATAATTCTATCCAGCTCTGGAACAAAAGTGTTCTAACACAATCATGTACAGTAGGCGATAATGTCAATAAAGTAAGAGATTGAAAATAATGGTGTAGGTAATTACTACAGTAGACGCAAAATAACGTGATTGCTAATCAGAAGACAATGCACGACGTTTTAGAGTAGGACCAAGGACTACAGAGTATATATAGGACCGCCAGCTGAAGGGAGTTGAACGTATTGACTATAGGTGGTAGTACTATCGAACTATAGTCGTATCATCTTCAGGTAGGCAGCTGAACTACAACCAAAGACTAGGCTAATCCTTGGTTACAACGTAGCTAGCCGGTAACATAAAACTTCGGCGAACTTCGTTCCTATTCGAAAAGCACGCTTCCGCTCCCACAGAAACAACAGAGTACTGAGAGTAGGAGCATGGTAAGACCGCTGCACCTTGGGGTGATGTTGTGGTTCCTTGAAATTGTTGGAGCGACATTTAGATTATTTGCATTTACTGTAACTTCTACAATGCAGTCCACTAACAAACATACCTAATGTCAACACATTAATAAGACTCTGTACTGCTTCCTGAAGTCGAAATATTGACAGAGATAAAAAAAAACAATTTCCTTTTCCCAAATACAAAGATCCGGATCTAAATCCAGTATGAACGGTCGTTGGCCCGGCAGATCCTGCCGATCACCTGGTATCACTAGCATGCAATTATCGCTCTTAGTTCAAACTATTGTCGCTTATGGGGGCTGGCAATCCTACACTCCCTAATCCTTGGTAGGGCCTGCTCAGAATAGACGTAGCGCTGCAGTGAGCAATGCCTCTTCCTTAGCGGCCAAGTTATTACTTTGCATCTACTGCATGAGTTTGATTCACGTTACGTCACAGAGGTGTTTTGATCACGTGGTGCCGGTAAAAACATCCAAGAAACATCAGCAGTATTTGTAGAACTTTATACAGGCTACCTCAAACAATGTAAACAAATGACGCCATTGTAGTCTCAGCGCTATTTTAGAAATTGGTGTAATAGTCTGAGGGCCCTCCTTGGTAACCGCGGCCCTAATATAGCCAGTCTGCCCCTGCCTACAGTTTGCAGGTGTCAACATCAATTGTTAGTTCCCCTTCGGAGTTCTCTAGTATTACATGCATCGAAACTTCACACAATATTACGGAACGCGCGAATTTGTGATTTGGATTAGTCTGTACCAAAGACGTTGGAACGGCATTATAAAATCCTGAGCAATGCATTTTCCATTATTTATATAAAAAGGTCGTCGAGTCCTAAGTAAATAATACGAAACAAAATTGAAAAATAAATCGAAACAATGTAAACCTACCAATCTTTACATGATGCTCTTTTTTATTATGTATTTCGTCGATCAATAGTATTACCTGGATAATAAATTTCTCTTGATGAGCTTCCACGCAACGGAACTCCAACCGTCGCTTGGCAACACTGATCTATAAACACCCGAGGCATTCGGCAAATCTCGCCGTGCATAAATGGACACATAAGACTCCATGTTCTTACAGCAGGTTGAACGACATTTGCCATCGTGCGATCACCAGGAAACAGATACATGTTTTACATATCGCAGACGAAAAATGTCGTTGCCGCAGTGCATAAAAGCAATCATTTGTTCCCGTTGACCTACAAACTGCAACGACATTTGTCGTCAACCACACGACAACAAATGCCGCATGCATAAAAGGACTATAAGTAGTATATTTTATTTTCTAATTGCCCAAAAAATACCCTATCTCCACATTATTCTCCAAAATACCCTGAGTTCATAGTATTATCCGAAAATCAGGTAATTATCCGCCAATTGGCAACGCTGATTGCAACATTGTAAACACTCTACATAATAATAATATGATAGCAGTAAATTAATCTACCAAAGAATCGTTCCTCTCAAATGATTCCACCCAGTGACTGTCGGTACTTTTGGCACTCCTAGATTATCGACGTTATTCCACTCGATGTTATTCCTTTCTGTGCTACTCCGCGACCCTTTGTTTTTATTCCCATTGGTTTTACTCCGTTCGTTCCATTTCATTTCGATGTTATTCCAACCTACTTTATTCTTTTCCATGTTATTCCAATCAACATTTCCTTTGTGGCGGAAATAATGTGGCATGTCCAATTATATCAAAATTATCCAAATGGACTCAAAATTAGTTTCTTTATATATTTGAGGTCGCTGATGATGATTATAAATGTCAAATTATGAAAATTATGTATGTCAAAATATGAAACAAACGATCCCGGGGTCGATTCCCGATGCGGACGCAAGTGGTTCGGATCTCACGTTATACAGTAGTTCCCGTCCTTTGGGCGTCATCATCATCATCCCGTCATCCCGTTATTATCATCAACACAACTTTGCGGAATATAAGAGGCAAATTCACACAGGGGAAATTTTTAATTTCAGAGAAGGCATTCCCCCGGACCAACCCCCTGAATTCATCTCTGATGGCTGTCCATCCTCAGTGAGATTTTCTACAATTCAGTAAGGCAAGTTCAATTTACTTTATCATCCTCTTACCCAGAATTAGTGTCATCGAGCAGTATAGCTCTGCTGGTAGAGTGTTGGCTTTGCCTTTGGGATGTCCTGGGTTCGATTCCCGAATATAAACCCCTGGATTTAAACGCCCATGAACTGTACATAATCCTCATTACCTTCACACAGTTAAAAAGAAATCTTACTTAGATAAAAGCCGCGCATAAATAAATAAATAATCAGTAACTTACATGAGAAAATAAAACCTTATTTACTAATGCAGATAATAAATCTAATTTTTAGCATTTTTTTAAAAGTGTTTTTTTTTTCATTTGAAATCTTGTATGCTGCCAATGTTTTCGATTAGTAACAGAAATTCGCAATCATTTAAACAAAGTATCTTAGAATGAACTGCCATATAAAGTTTAGAAGTACATTTTTAAAGCTGAATATTGGCTGGGTTTTATTGTGTTTCTTTTTTTGGCGGCGGGGGAAGAGGCCATTTATTGATAAAAGCGAATGAGGAACAATACCACATATATTATATGAAACAATATTTAAATGTTTTGTTTCTGAGAGTAAGATAATTTCTCATTGGAGATATTTTTACACGCTTGGTAGTATACAATGCCAAGCAATCAACTAATTAACTATTCTTATCTATTATTAACGTTATCCTCCCGTTGTAAGTTGCTAGAGAGCTGCTAGGTTCTTTAGCGATGCCAGATTCCTTTACAGCACTCGAAGAACTATTGTCTTCTTTAACGATATGTTCAACTACGACATCTTCCAAGTTCACTGTAATCGCATTTACATCATCACATTCAAGTTTATGCCTTTTCGAATATAAACGACGTGCTTGTGAATGTTGACTCCTTTTTTTTAGTTTTACCCATCACAGCAGAGGAAAAAATAACGCATCGGACAGTAAAAATAGAGTTAGCATCACTGAAATTCTCCTGTCGTTAAGGGCAAGTGTCGTCGTCATTCACATGTGATTCGCATAGCGGCGTTAATGAACGGTGGAAAATTCAATACGATTGACTCATGTAACAAACGTTTTACTTTTTTCGGAATAGCTATACTTTTTAAAGTAAAAAAAAATATTGCAAAAGAGAAATCAATCAATCAAAGAAAAAACAATCTTCACTCTTTGCAATGACATATTAAAAAGTAAACAAATGTACCATTTTAATATAATAAAAAGTAGAAAATCAATGTTACATTATTTGGCATTATTTGGCAAACTGCGCACCTCTTCAGAGAAAAGCGCAAAAAAGTCCATGTAATGCAAAAGAAACTTTGCGAATTTATTTATGTCACTCAGGAAGGTGTAGGGAATCTTATATTTTAGATTCGATGTTCCTGTTTCGTTAGTTTAGTAGAAAAGTATAAACAAAAATGCTTAATTAATTAATTAACGATTTAATTAATAATTATTCTCTAGAAAAATCATTTAGAAACGTTATAAATAGCATCATTATCACTTTTTCAATAAAAATAAGAACGATATAAATTATATGATATTTTATAACAATTAAAAACGGCAAATATCCCCTTAATATTCAACAGCCATATTGAGAAATGTTTTAGGAGTGACTAATAACTGATTCATACTGTTCTTTATACATAGCGATTCTTATTCCTCCCAAAGGCTGATAATAATCCTGCTCATTTTTCTGTATCATACACATGGATGGACTTCTAATAACCTAGAGGAATGGTCTCTCAGAGCGTACTCAGGCAGGATTCAGATGCCTCCAAAACGCCATCTGCGGGGACCCCTGACTCCACTAAGTTATTTATTTAATTTTTGGCCCCTACAAAAATAACATTAAAAGATTTATTCTCCGAATCGGAAATGCGCTATACACCAGTTAGTTAGTTAGTTAGTTAAAGATGCCCCTCTGATGAGGGGTACAAAGGGTTACGCCCTTTCTTTCCAGAGTTGTTCATAATATATTTTGTATTTAATTATTGTTAGATGGTCTAAGTGATATATTTTTTATAATTTCCTGAGGATTACTTGGCATGGGCATGATTTTGTGAGATGTAGCTTGGCTTATTTTTAAAATTGTTTTTACAGGGCATAAATGTGCCGGTAGTTCTCTACTGGAATGTCTTCGTAATTGTCGTGATCTGGATGGTCGGGTGGAAGTGTTCTGACATATAGTGCGAGGAGGTGATCTAGAGGTGCGAAATGGAAGCGTGGAGCGGCAGATATGTGTAGAAGTTTGTCTTCTTTCGTTTTCGGATGATATCTTGCATCAACGGGTGGTCCATGCCAATGCGTTTTGCAATGTAGTTGTATCGAAGTGAAGCTATGTGTGCAGTGATCTCAGGGAAATTGATTCTAATGTAAAGTTCTTGGGTTGGACTCGGGAGTTTGATCCTGTAGGCTGTACGTAGGGCATGTCTTTCCAAGAATTTAAGCCTTTCGTAATATTTGGCCGATGCCGACACCCAAGCTGTAAATCAATATGTAAGCCCCAACTTGTGCCACATAATCGTTTTAATAGATTTAACCTATTCTGAGCTTTTCGGTTGACTTCATTCAGGTGAGCATTCCATGTTAAATGTCTGTCAAATGTGATACCTAGGTACTTGGCTGTTTTCGCAATTGGTATCTTAATTCCACCGACTCTAAGTTGTAATAGGGAAGTATTTCGGTATACTCTACAAGTCCGGTTCGGAGGCAGTATAACGAGAGCTTGAGTATTGTCGCCATTTATTTTCAGTTTCCACCTGTTGCACCATATTTCGAAAAGCTCTATCATGCGGTCAAGGCTGGAATTTATTACCTGTATGCAGGGAGCTGTAGCCAGGAATGCGGTATCATCGGCAAAAAGGAAGTGATGGATATTTGGAATTAGTTTCGGCATATCTGCAGTGTATAATATGTAGAGTAAAGGAGAAAGGGCTGATCCTTGTGGTACTCCTGTTCTCGGGCGTGACTTCGCTTGGTTTATTATAATATATATGAGACGTTCCTTGAGGAAGGATGTGATAAAGCGGATAAAATATAAAGGAAATCGATATCTCTGTAGTTTGTATAGCAGTCTAGCATGCCAAACATGGTCGAAGGCTATTTCTATGTCAAAGAGGAGAAGAGAGGATGGTTGTATCCTATTGAACTGGTGAGTTATGATGTTGGTCAGTCTTAGAAGCTGGTCGTGCGTGCTGCTGGAAGGTCTAAATCCAGCTTGTGATAGTGGTAATATTGACTTGTTTGCTAGTATCCCGTGAAGTCTTTGTACTATTATGCGCTCTAGTACCTTACCTAGTGTAGATGTTAGCTGAATAGGTCTATATGATCCTGGATTTGTTGGGTCTTTGTTTGGCTTGAGAAATAGAATCATGTGAGAAACTTTGAATTGAGGCGGATATAGTCCAGCGCTGAGAAGGAACGTGTACAGAACAGCCAGCAGTTCGAAAAGAATCGTAGGTCCTTCCTTGATATGACGATATGTAATATTGTCTGGTCCGGGTGCAGTACTTTTCTTGTGGCGAACGATTGAACGTATTTCCTCTTGTGTTATTGCTTCATTCAGTAGTGTATTGGGCATGTCATTAATGTCACGTTCGTTTGGTTTGTGCTTGTCATCGTTGGTTATTATTGTCGCTTCTACCTTTTCGTGGAATGGTAGTGTGAATGTGTTTTGTGGTGAATAAACCTTTTCAAAGTGAGATGCAAACGCATTGGCTTTTTCATTATCGGTTTGTGGTGCTTGATGATTGTGTATAATAGGGTACGTTGATAGTGTGGTTGTGCCTGTAAGCTGGTGAAACTTTTTCCAGAACAGTGTTGGATTTTTAGTTTGTTCTAGTTTAGTGCATGCCCTATTCCACTCCAGTCGTTTGTAAGCGATTATGTAGTTCCTGACCATCCTTTGATATCTTCTTCTCAAGTTTAGTACTTCTTCACTTCTGGTTCTTTTGTATTCGTTATACAAGTTTCGCACCTGTGTTGCGTATGCAGCATAGCGAAGAGGTAGTCGTGCTTTGTAGGGTTGGACTTTTTTCGTCGGAATACTTGAAGTGGAAGCGTCTTGGATACTTGTTTGCACAAAGTCAGTTACTTGTATGGCATCATGTATGGAGTTGAGGCTAGGAGCGCATGAGAGTTTGTTTGTTAGTTCTGTCCTATATTTGTTCCAATCAGCTCTAGAATAGTCAACTGCTGTTTTCTTGGTGGTATCTGTATTATTATTGCTGACGGAGTGTGTTTGAAATTCAAGCAAAACTGGTAGGTGATCACTTCCAATGGCATCCAGAACTTTAACATTCACCTTGTTTATGATTGTGGATGATACAAGCACGACGTCAGGAGTAGTATTGCTTATAGGTCTTGTCTGTTGAGGGAGATCCAGCATGTGAGCGCTTGTGTTGGTATCGATCATTGATCTGAAATTTGTTCGTTC
>JAGDQP010027909.1:0-24568 GCA_022664845.1 Lepisma saccharinum
TAGCGACAATAAGAGGAAGAAGAAGAGAAATTATATTACCTTCATTCCAAGAAATAGTCGATTAAAAGTCAACAACTTGTAAAATACTATGCATAGCATGTTCAATTAAATTAATGCAAATTGTTTTATTTAAAAAATGTCGTTGCAATATAAGAGATAGTTTGAATTAAAAATGCTATTTAATTTTCATGGTGACGTCTTACTGTTATACTTCAATTGTTGTAATGTAATCAAACATCGTTATTTCCGTACATCATCACAGGTAAGATACATTGATTATAAACTTTACGCTTCAGACACATTGGTAGTTTACTTTTGAAAATAAAGTGTAGTCTTCCAAACGAACTCCACGACATTTTACATCTATTTATTTCATCCGTTACCTTGGCATTCGATGTATTTTAGCTGGCCTTGGTAAACATACTCATCAACTATGCCTATTGTCTCTCGGTTAATCTTCACTTCCTTCTTTGCAGCATGTTGATTGTACATTACTTTTGTTTTACTTAAGTTCATTTTAAGGCCGATTTTCGAACTCTCGTTACTCAGTTCTTCCATCCTGGTTTGAAGCTCTTCTGCAATTGATGCAAACATAACTATATCATCAGCGAATCGTAGGTGATGAATATATTCACCATTAATTTATACTCCAACTTCATTCCAGTTTAAATTTTTGAACACTCTCTCCAGGACCGCAGAAAACAGTTTTGGAGAAATTGCATCTCCTTGCCTTACCCGTCTTCCAACTTTAAAATTTTCACTTTCTTGATGTAGTCTAATGACAGATGTGGCAGTCGAATAAATATTTCGCGGCAACTTGATGTATGCACTTTCGATGACTTGATGTTCAAGTGATTCAAGCACTGCTACCAAGGAGACCGAATTAAAAGCTTGTTTCAAAATCTATGAATCCCAAACATAGTGGAAGTTCATATTCATTAGTCCTTTCCATAACTTCATTCAATGTTTGTATGTGGTCCATTGTGCTAAATCCACGACGAAATCCGGCTTATTCCCTTCCCTGGTTAAAATCTAAGTCTCGTTCAATACGATTCAAAATAACTGTTAAGAACATTTTGTACAAAACTGACAGTAAACTAATTGGCCTGCAGTTTTCGACGCGTTCTTTGTCTTTTTTCTTGTACAACAAAAGTGATAACAGCATTATTCCAACTCGAGGGTATTGCCTCTTCCTCAGGCACATTGAGAGAATAATTTAGCAAGTTCCTCTTTCATCCTTTTACCTCCCCATTTAAACATCTTTGCTTTGAGTCCATCTTCTCCTGACGATTTTCCGTTTTCATCCCTCGAATTACTTTATCCACTTCTTCTTTCATTACATCGTGAACTTCTACATCATTCTCTTCTAAATCTTATTTTCCTAGTTCTTCGTCGGAGGAGCAATTATCAGTAGAAATTCTCTCTATCTCATTACTAGTCATGCAGTTTTCCAAGTAACTATGGTTCTCAGAAAGCTTTTTTACATTTGTTAGTCCACCCATGCATGTAAACTTTCAATAAACAAGTTATATCGATAAGTAGCATCTATAATAGTGTCATCTTCGTTGCAATCACCTGCCAATAAAATATACAGAATTAGACCTACATGAGTCATTCCACGCAAAATCAACTAACCATTGTGCAGTTTTCAATCCGACCATTTCGGATTTGCATGAAATCTTAACTACTCATGGACCTTAGTCACCATGACAATTTTTAGTTCCATGTATATTTTCATTTAAAAATTATCCCAGTTCAAAAAAATATTTTAACATTTCTTTTCCAAAGATCTGCTTGTTGCATATCATATGAAAGCTTGTTAAATTTCCTGTTGATTGGACTTCATTTCAGGTTTCTCAGTGCCAAACAATAGTAATTTCTGAGAAATTTGACCATAAATTATTTTGAAATGAGAAGATATATAGGACTAAAAATTGTCACGATTACAAATCGGGATGGTCGGGTTGGGGGCTAAGTTGATTGCGTATGGAATGACTCACATGCTTTATCTCTGTGCGGTAATACTCAGAGAACCACGGAGGCTTAGTGTAAAATTATAAAGTTCTTCCGAAACACTGGTAGTTAATGATGAATTTGATGTTGATTATCTTTACCGAGTGTAGAACAACGTGTTGAAAACTATGCATATATTGGTCTGCTATGAATGAGAATCGAACTCGGAATCTCTATTGCAGACCAAGAAAACTACAAGTAAGCAACAAGGCCCATTAATATTTCATTTATGATGAGCTCCAAGAGAATCCACGGATGAGCCGTTCCGACCTAACTGAATCCAAACAAGGAATCGATCTCCTTGAAGTACTTGACATTAGTACTACAGGCATGTAAGGAGATTCATTCATTTTACAGGAAATATTGTAAAACTAGCACAACTTAATCCGAACTAACGTAACGAGAGAGAGAGAGAGAGAGAGAGAGAGAGAGAGAAAGAAAGAAAGAAAGAGAATGGTCTGCTGAAATAATATATTCCACTCTAATCACAAATTGAAATCATTAGCGTCCGAACAGACAGTAAGCAGAACTAAAAAAAAGTATCTAATGCAATAAAAAGGTAAGATTTATTTTGTATGGGCCATTCAAGCCGTATGGATGATGATGGGATGAATTGGTGGAATGAAGAAAATGGAAGGAAACCCACACACATGGTGTTTGTCCACCACAAAGCCCACATGGCATGATCACGAATCGATCCGACGACTCCTAGCACCAGAGGTGGGCGCTCTACCAACTGATCTATCATGGCCCCTTATGAAAGTACTGCTAGTTAAAATCTACAAACATATCTGTACCTGGTGGGATTCGAACCCGTGACCTCTGAGTCGCTGGGCTAATGCCTCAAAACACACGGCTGCGTGGTCGGGTTCTAATTTAGTGTACAAAGTGTCACACCACCTTCTGATTTGGCACCTGATTCGACAAACTACTCACCAGAAAATTAATGGAAACCAATGGACTCACCTTATCACTTTGTGTAAGAGAATGAGCTTGACATTTCTAGCACAGGTTTGACGCGTCACGTATAGGGTTCCCAACTGTCCCGGTTTGGGTGGGATTAACCAGATATTCTACGTCTTGTCCCGGAGGAATTCTTTTGTTCACCGGTACGGTTAAAATCCATCTGTCGTATCTTGAATAATGAACATACCAAACAAAAATGCAAGTTTGCAAGTGCAGCTACCGCAATCGCATTGTTTGGCTTAGTTTGCTTAAAAGAAACAATGCTTAATTCTGTAAACAGAACCACTCCCCCATCTTTGTTCTGCTGATAACCTAGCTTAGTTGTACCGTGGATGGCATCGCGTTTCTGAGGTTGATTGTTGCAGGCTGTTGCAGTATCAAAAGGAGAGGAGGACTGAGGAGTGACTGAAAGCTAAAAAAACTTTTTAAAAACATACATTTTTTTCTTAAACCATTCGTGATTGGAACAGCATGGAACAGCAGAGACAGAATTCGAAACGAATGCCCTCGAAAGATAGAAATATCTAGAACGAGAAAGAAAGGAAGAAAGAGAGATAAATTACGAGAGAAAGAAAGGGAGAGAGAGAGAATACTGAGATCGTGAAAGAGATTACTTCATTTACGAAAAAACAAAAACATTTCTGAAGATGCTGTTACGTCTTACAAGGTATTTTCGGGAAACTCTAATTCAAAATTAGGGTAATTGGAGGCGAGAGAACAAGGTCGAAGAGTTCATCAACAAGTTCATTTCGTGTTTCCTTTAAAATCCTTTAATTAAACAGTTGTGATATTTTTTTATCATCATTTTGCAGAAACTATTTTCTTCTCAAAAGAAAAGTTAATTAAATAATAAAAGAAACACGTGCATTTACAGCATCTTAATGTTTCTATGGTGTAGTTAGGATTGAAGGTGTGAAAGTAAGAAGAAACAAGCGGGAGAACAGAAGAAAATTAGAAAATTAAGACAATGTTGTAAGATATTGACTTAGTACTTTACCTTAGCAGCTTAACAGTTATTAATTAATATTCCTTTCAAATCATTAATCTTAACAGGCGTTGCATCTTAAATTTTACAGATGTTTATTCAGTTTTAAGCAAGATGGCCTACATAAAGGTATTTTTGTGTTCTAGATTCCTGTTCATCTTTTCTGTTTCAACAATCGTATCATCATATTCAGCCATTTTCTATCATCTGCTGGATGTAGGCCTTGGCTACTATTTTTCACAGATATCAGTCAACTGCTATTCTCATCTATGTGGTTCCTGAAGAAAACCTGATTTCATCTACTCACCTACCATTCTGATGTCAATTAGGTATGCTCTTTTCCAATGTACAGCATTGACGTCCATCTTCCATCTGTTCGTCTAGCTATATGACAGACCAATTTTCACTACATTTTCCTCGCAGTCTTGATTATATCGTATACATTCGTTAGCGAGCAAATCCATTCATTTGTCTTCTTGTCACTCGAATTTATTCCGAACATTTATCTCCGCATTGCTCTTGCTGAAACTTTTAATTTGTGAGTCGTTCGTACATTCTACTTCTAAATTTCACATTCGTGTGTCATGACAGGTAAGACGCGTTGATTATATATAAACTTTACGCTTGGGACACATTGGTAGCTCAGTTTTGAAAATAAATGGTCAAGGACCGCACGTGCACCCTCCCCGTGATCCTTTGGACTTTTTTCATATTACTTATAGTCTAAACAAAATGTATACCCTTGTCCCAAAAATAGCAAACCTGACTATAGACCTCAATACGGGCCTATTTTGGTTGAAATGTGTTCTAAGGATAATACTTTACAATTATTTTCTACGGATTTCACCCTTCCCTTCCCCAACGTGCACACACCTGACCCTCGGGACCATTTTTCTTATTCCTTATAATCTGAACAAAATGTATAGCTATGTTTCCCCAGAGAAAATAGCTTAACACATAAATGTTGGCAATTTATGGTAAAAAAACTGGCCAGAGATATTTAATTTATCCGTTTTTTTTATAAAGCCTTTGAGTTCAGAGAAAAATTATTAATGCTTACTCAAACTTCAAAATCGGTACTGCGTTACCTGTTTTTGCAAAAAGGAATCGTAGTTATAAGATGCTAAAATAAAAAATGATTGTTATTTTTGGTGATAAAATGTTCATTTTTATTTTCTTTTATTTATTCATTATGGTTTTTATTTTTTTTTTCGAGAATATTCGTTTTTAAATTTTAGGTAAGCCTTATTCTTTGAAAATCTTGATATATATAGTTTACTGTTTAGGGACATATATAAATGAGCTCAGAACATACAGTACTCAGAAAGCCCACATCATCAGGATAGCTTTCATTGATAAATAGTTATTCCATTTCATCACCTGCCAACATACGGAAGCTTTCATCTGTTTCTTCTTCTTCATCTATTGCCTTCCTTTCTGAAACATCTTCTAGTACATCTATCAGAACTGATAGAAGGATTTTGTTGCGGTCACACCAAACAAGTTCTCAATTTTCAGTCCAACCGTAACCCTTTCAAGAGTATGAACTTTCCTGGAACCTTGTCTTGACGAAAATCCTAATTCATGATTGATAATTTACCATCTCCTTGACGGTGGTAGCAAAGAAAAATGTATGGTTGCTTCTATTGTAAGGATCAAATCTTTTTCTCGACATTCGCTGTTCGCTATGAATAATCTAAGTTCATCTACAGAAGAACGTTATTTGATCCATAAAAGGCACATGGAAACTCTTCAAGAGGTGCAAATAATGTGTTATTCACAGCCTAAAATGTTCTAGTTTTTATAAGCAGTGACACAGGACACAAACGTCCGAGAAAGCAGCATTTTCAAGGGTTTCACCTGCGTTTTCCCTTTGAAAGCATTGCCGGATCACGATGTAGTAGTGTAAGCTTTGAAGATCCAGTTGCTCAGAACATTTCTCAGGCTCATGCACATCTGCCAATTTGTAATGTTCCGTAGTCATTTCTTTTTCCAGAACGTGTTTGAATGATTTTGCATTTTAGTATATATATATACTAGATATATATATAATAGATTTAGTATATATAAAAAGTCCTATAATGCTTTTCTGAACAAAATAATTTATTTTTATAATTATGTAGTCGGAAAAATCCTTTCATTTAGTACCCTACACAACAAAATAATTTGATTACCGTTACCTAATACAGAACAAGAAATGTTTTGCTTTTGGAAAATAAAATAAAATCAGTAAAAATGAAAGACTTTTGGCCACGTTTTTGTTTATAAAAAAATTGTCACATTTAGGTATAAAAGTCATTTAGCTTCTTTTTTTTTTTGCGGGGAGCATTGGTACAAATTTTATTTAGGGTATAATGAATAAGAAAACATGCTCCCGATGGATAGGGATGTGCGCGTGGGAGGCGGGTAATGAAAATAATAGTAAAATATTCCTTTTAGACCACTTTTCGTCACAAATGGCCGCTCTTGTGGTCCAAGCAAGGTTTTAGTTTTTTTAAGAACATCGTTATAAATGTTATTCAGTCCATAAGGTATAAGAAACAATGGTCCCAATTTATCAGGGACTGTGCACTTGGAATCTCTCTGGCTCCCTTACTAAAAGTTATTTTGGCTTTTAACGTTCTAAGCTGCGCTAGCTAAACATATTCATAAAATATGATATTATTTTCTCTCCACGAATCTCGATTTGTTTCTTTGTATTTTGTTAAATTGTTTTTGTTTAACTTAATTTCACTTTTACTCCTATTTTGAACTCTATTAAAGTCCCCAGTTATCAGTGCTGTTATCCTGTTTCAAGAGTTTTTATTTTAATTAGTTCCGTATTATTTGAGGTATCCACCCAAAACTTTGCATAAACATTATTCGACAGAACGAAAAAGTATTGCAGGTGTCTCTGTTTGTTAGCAACCCAGTTGTCAGTATTGCCAACTAATTTCATAAAGTTAAATGTTTATGTATCTGCTACTTATCGCCTACAAATCTACACATGTTCATTGATTTACACCACATTTTGCATAAATGTGAACTAGATGCATGTAGTCCGAGTCGGGTATTGTGACTTAGTTTGCAGTGTTACCAAGTTATTGGAAAAAAATCAGTTTTTCAAATTGCTTACTTACCGTTTGCTCTATCAACCTTGAAATGCTATAACTTTGCTGTTTTTAATGGAATCGCAGTGTTTCCATGTTTCCCTTAGATTTTCGTTCAGAATTTTGGTGAGAATTTCTAATATATTCGCATCCATATGTAGAGATGAAACAGCTAATTTTAAATAAAATAAATATACTAGTAACTATGTAAATTATATTTAATAAAATATATTATACTTATGCAAATTGTATAAAACAAACTATCTATATAAATTGTAGAATTCTTCATTTCTCCAATACCTATAGATTGTAGGCTGCACAGATATCTTCTAACCTAGCCCAGACATCTAGGTTTTTGCGGTATATTCAACACCATCTTACTTGAGCGAAACCTTCAAGCTTTTTCAGAAATGCCTCTTCCCAGGTAGATATTAATCCAAGCAATTAAACAAGCTCAGCACTACGTTATTTTTTCCAAGGACTCGAAATCACCCTTCGGTCACAACGAACGGAATCCGAGTATTTAAATATAAAACAGTTTCTATCTAATACCTTTACATACTGTTTTCAAATGCCTTCTTTCATAACTTTATGTGGGTATTTAGAAGTTCTGGGCGCAGTAGAGAATAATAGTGAGTTTTGCTTATTCGTGGACACCACCAAGGATAGTTCGAAAAAAATTATTTTACACAATAGCAAAACACTACGGTAAATTTCCATCACAATCATTACCTTTCACTAAGTAAAACTTATGAACATCTTACTAATATTATGATTGTTATGTTATTGGTATGGGGTTACATCGATTTCATCCGACATAGCACAACGACGTCCCTTGGTCATGTAAGGTACATCCTAGCTGGGACATGGGAACGCCCAAGAAACATCCAAATGTACGCATTGGTCACAAACAATGGAATTCCCATGAGAACTCGCAGGACGTGTTTGGGACGCGTATAAGGTATGTAGGTTTGTAGGAAATTCTAATTCCAAATAAACATCAAAGGAATCTACACTTTATCAGAAAAAAGGAGAGGAGTGGATTATGGCTCAAAATTACATGGGATTTTTTTGACATTCCATGGAGGTTCCATCAGGATAATTATGAAATATTTTAGAAGGACCGCAAAGGAATATCCGGAATATCCGAGGATAAGAATTGGTTCTATAGGACGTCAATGTGGTTGTACTGATTGGGATTATTATCTCTGTTAATGATACACCTGTAATGGAGTGATCAAGGATTGTTCTGGTAAAGTATCAATCATCATGCGCATATTGATGAGTGATAAAATATTGTGCTTACTGTATTAATACATCTAGAATTGAGATCCGTGGTGACTCGGTGATAGAGCGCTCTCCTTCGGTGTGTTGGGCCCTCCGTTCCATCCTGCCTCATGCCATCTGGGACTTGTGGTGGGCAACCACCCAGTGCATGGGTTTTCTTGGGGTTCTCCTATTTCCTAGCACTTTATTCATTTCTCCAATTCTCCCATCAACATCTATTCGGCCAGCGTCGATTTTGCCTTATAAGTCTTAAATAAAACTCAAACTCAATCAAATCAGCTTGAAAGTTGAAAGTGCCGAATGTTATTAAAGAATTTGAGCACTAAATATTAGTAATTTCAATATGAGTGATATGAAATAACCCGAAGAAAAAAGTTCATTACTTTTAATTTGTACACTTCTTCTTTTTTTTTTTTAAATGCACTTCTTTACAAGATTTAATATAAGATAGTATTTCTTCCTCATTGTTGTGAATATGCAATCATGGTTTCAATAATTTCAGTATTTCTAGTAATAGTAAGTTATTAGAAGATTTAAATTGTATCAAGTAAGTATTTTTCTTATTTAAATTAATATTTATTTCTATAATTTATCTTTTGTGACTTTTGTTGGAAACAATTTTTGAACCATTTGGTGAGGGTGGGTACAACGCCATTGCAAATTAATATAATTGATGCAATGTATTTTGTGCAAATTTGTTTTACGAATGTTTACAAAACTGATGCAGTAGCAAATTCAACAACTCTTTAGTGTCTTGCTAAATACATTAATTGATGATTCTATTGATTAACTATGGAATACAAAAACATTTATTTCCGTATTTAAGCAAACTACGAAAGATCATAGCAGATGATGGTCGCAGAATTTATTCAGGCTTTTATTGTATCTATAGTCGCCTTTTATATTATAAACCAGTATCTCCACATCTCGCTTCTCCTTTGCCGGGGAATACCTTGGAACAACTGGCTTATTTTCTTCTGTCAAATCACACATCGCATTTTGCGAGACAACTCTGAAAACAGTGAGTCAGAAAATAAAATTCTGAGGAAAAATCCTTCATTTAAATGAACAGTTTCTGATTGAATATTTTCCTATTTTAGATTTTGTAAATTACTCTTGAGTAATAGACTTTGTTTTACATCTAATATACATTTTGCGTTCTAAATCCTTGAAAGAATAAAGTTTCACAATTTCAGTTCGACAATTGAATGTTATTTTGGATTTACTGACAGTTTTACGATGTTTCTATTTCAAACATGCTCAAAATGAAACTGAACTATACCCTTATTCTACAGCCCATAAAAGGAAAGCAGGTGGTTTCTACGTGCACTTATTAAGTCTTAGATGCTACAATTTGGTTCTAACAATAATTACCCTTCTTTTAGTTTTTGTGATATTTAAATTTTGTCAACGTAGATATGAGGTTTGATACTGCATGCCTCACTAGTACTCTATGCGGTATATTGTTTCTTAAAAAATAAAAAAAATAAAAAACTTGATTCCTTTACTCTCTCTGCTATATACAACTTCACTTACAAAATTAGTATAGCTTCTGAAGTACTACACATCGCGACAATGATTGTGTTTGAGATACGCGTATTTGTTGACGAGCAAATGAAATCATATATTCAAGATTCACGGGGGTGAAACTACTTAGATGAAACATATTTGGTATCTCAGTAGTTCCAATTGGTGAAATAACTAAAGATGCAAACACTGTGATACCTGTTCTTCAGGATCAATCATAGATCTCACACAGTGGCGTCTTAACAAGAATATACATCTTTACAGAATTGTAACACTGAGAAAAGTATCAGATACGATTGTCCAAAACATTTAATTTTGCTTTCCAAAGTACCTGTTTTGGTGTGTAAAGTGAAGTGGGAGGGAAGATGGGAAATTGCCAGGTACTTCTATACATTTCTTCTGAACCTCATTCCATTTGTGTAAGGTGTTCTATCGAAAAACACTATTTGTGAATAAAGTTTATTATGTATTAATTATGGCCAACTGACGCAGGAAAGCATGCTGTGTGGTGACACAAAGTTGTGGTGGTCATCGGTTCTGCTTTTACGTAGGTATTTCATGATTAATCCAGAAACTATAAATTAAACGTACGGAATTATAAGACTAACAATCAAATCGATAGTGAGAAAGTGTAGAAATGTAATCGCTTACAAATATTGTAAATTGTACGGCAGAGAGCGAACGAGCATTTCATCTTATGATTGTATAAATAAATATAGTCTTACAAATATACTAAGGGTTAAAACATTGTCTAACGTGTTATTCATTGACGTTGATGGTCAACTGTTAGATAACCATATATTAGATTAACTAGTTGTTTTTTGGACATCATTAATCTAGAACGAAGAAATATGAAAATGACAATAAGCAAAGAGAACGGAAACTATTTATATTCGTTTCAAGAATCAGTTTCCCTTTTTTAAAAATAACAGCCAATTTTTAACATAGAGTATCAATAATAGTTTGAAACCTGTCTTACCGGGAACACTCGCCAGGTGTCAGAGTCCGATTTTGATGAAAATTCTTATGTAGATACAGTGCCTAGGTACACTTTCACAGCCAAAATTATAGGTGCTTCCTTCAACAAATAAACACATGGAACCGAGAAAGATGGAACGTATAGAGAAAGTAAATCAAATTCAGAGTACGAAAAAGGCATTTTCTTTTATAAACTGTTACATATATTGAAAGCAAATGGCTAATAATGGATACTGGACAGGTGGTGATACATGCTGGGCGATAGGACGACAATGACCGCCATCTTGAAAGCGGCCATCTATGGTTCATTTTTAAATAGTAAGTGAGCCATGTTACATATCAATGTGTGCTGGAATGTACCCAGAAACCCATGATGAAGTTAGTTTTAGCGTAACTCGAATCCTGTAGAACAAAATGACACGTTAAATTGCCCTGGAGAATTACGATTTCTTTTTTCTTTTTTTTTTTTTGTTGAAACACTTGAAGGGAAGTGTTTCTGAGGACATTTTACATCTTCAGCTTTTATGAGATTTTACTATTTTAGTTAATTTACAGCTATGTTTAGATGACAAAGATAAGGGACTTCCTTAGTATCGGGAAGGACCTAAGCCATAGTGCTGTTACCGCTCATAAATTCATTTTGTATTATCTTAGTTGAAGGGACAAGAACCAAACAGATACATACAAGGTACCGTTATGTTGGAAAATATGATCCTCAGGGCTGCAACATGAAGTGCACCATAAACTTGTAAATACATTAACAAAAGATGAAGTCCTAATTTCAAGCAGGCGTAAAAGTGACCTTCTAGGTAAAAGTGAATTTCTATAGGTCAGTTTCACGTTTCATTGTGTCTCACAGGATTAGAGGTATGCCAAAATGGACTTTGTCATTGAGTTTCATTGAACATTCCAGCACAAATCGGTATGGAAAACGACCCACTTACTATTTAAACTTTTGTGAAGCATAGCCAAGATGGCCGCGTTCAAGAGGGCGGTCATTTTTGTCATATTATCCAACATGTATTACGTCCTGTCCAGTATCCATTAATAGCCAATTGCTTTCAATATTTAGTTTATGAAAGAAAATGCCTTTTCCTACTCTGCATTCGATTTACTTGCTCACTACGTTCCATCTTTTTCGGGTTCTCCTGACGTTATTTGTTGACGAAAGCACCTATAATTTTGGCTGTGATGTTTCACCTAGGCGCTATACCTACATATGAATTTTCATCAAAATCGGACTCTGACGCCTGGCGAGTGTTCCTTGTTAGATAATACTAAAGAATATTTTTAATATATTAATGTAAATCTCTTTGTTGATTTCGATTAACAGATGTAGGCTTCTCACCTGTTTCACGTTGTACGTGGAATCTCCAGGTCGTTAACAAATGCAGTGCAACCTTACAATCCGTAATAAGTAAAACTCTCTCTCTCTTACATACAAGTCATCAAGCAATCCAACGTAGTATGTAGCTCATCGAGCTTAAGATAATCTTTCTATAAGGTTAGTATCTGGTTAGTAGTTATTCTACTTCATTACTAGCTTGATATCCCGTACATTCCGCCTTTGTCGAATAACAATATAATAGTCGATTCTTCCCAAAAGCCAAGGTGCCCCTAAAAATTTGTGGACTTATGTGCTCCCATAGACGAGACGATTCTTGGTTAACAAAGTGATCGGTCAGAACTAAAGTATTACTCCTCAAACACCCATTCCTAGTTATTAAAGCAAAATCAGAGCAAAGTTTGAATCTTTAACTTATGTTCCACTTAAAGATTGATAAACTGTAATAATCGTTCCAATATTTTTTATACAAATTTGTCATGGTGAAGCCATGACAAGTAGACATTGAAAGAGTTACGCTCTTTTTATGAGAAGAGGTTTTGATGCATGAGCGATTGTGGGAAAGAAGTTGGCCTGTGAGGTTCTCTGGAATTTTCAATTCTTTATTTATTAAAATCTGGGCTCATTACAATTTTTCATCCTAAGCATTGATGAGATTGGATTATATATAACTATGAAAAATAAATAAATATAGGAAGAATTCATGACGTAAGTGCTTACACGCCACAATCACAATAGGGAAATGCTAGTATAGACGGATATGTATTATCTTCTCTCCCCGGGGTGGCACGGGGCACTGATGGTAGACGAGGTGATCTCAGGTGCTGTGTTGATGCGGTCTGGATGGTGTCGGTGATCTTGCTAAGCGATTGATAAAGTTCGTCTTCGTTTCTGAAAATTTTGTAGATTGTCGTTAATTTAGATAGTCTCTGTTTCGGTTTCAATTTCCTAAGTCAAATCTGTTAGCGGTACGTGGAATGTGTCGCTCCTAAAACCTTGTATCACCTTTTACACATTCAGTTACATTATATATGTTAATAATTTACATTCAAATATAAGCATTTTCAATGAAAAGTAATTCACATCTTCCTTTTATAAAACACAATAAGATAAATCAATATTTCCTCTCGCAGAATACAATTAATAATAGAGGTATTCGTTTTCGCTATTGTATGGAACTGAAGGAGAATGTACATCAAAGGAAATTTTAGGAAATAAAATAAAGCAGAAAAAGAGCAAGAAAAAATAAACGTTCGGTCCATTTATTCTCCAGTTCTGTCCATTCGAAGTAGACGTTCATTCCCCTTTGATGTTGGAACTGGGTTTTGCTACCGAAACATAGGATTTTAATGTACGTCTAGTGAAAGATTGGGCACAACTGAAGGATTAACCTGTTTTAGTCTCAGGCGTAATAATGCATTTTATTTAAGAGAATCAGCTTCAACTTTTGATTCATTTTACTTCGTAGGTCTTAATAGTGACTGCTCAGTATTTATAAAAATCAAGAAATTTGAATAGTGAGTAGCAAACCTCATAAGATTACTGCCAATAAATTATTACTTCCAAGGAATATTTATACTGTATTACGATTAGCTTATCTGTGTTTTTCCTCAAACTTTGTATATAATATCGTACATACAATAACATAATGCACAAAATACAAATCAGAAGTCACAGATAGGTGTACACGAACATCACATGCACATGAAAAACGTTTCCTTCGTTTCGTTGAAGACGTGTTCCATAGGAGGTGGTGCTAAGGAGCAGCCATGCTCGCTCCTATGAAATTCATGTCATGAACAGCATACGAACATAAAAGTATTACATGAAAATAAGATATCAAAGAGTACATAGGATCAGCTAGAGCCAGAGGAACAGCTTAATTACCCGAGACACACAAAACTTCTCTTCAAGTTCAAAGTGCTTCAATTGCCAAAGTGGTTTAAGCATTTAATGATTTCGCTTTTATCTCGACTGGCATTGAAGCAGTTAAGAAAGAAAGGATATTGAAAAATAAATAACGTTCGAGTTATAGTTCTATGCAACACCAAATATATTTGACAAAATATCCACATTCTGCATAAAGACAAATTAATTTTTGTTCAAAACATGAATATGTTGCGTCTTATTTGCATTTTTGCGTCATGCGTAGAAGATTATTTCAAATATGTTCGTAAAACATCCTTCCAGCCATTTCATTCTAAGGCTTTGGTTTCATTAGCGTTTACTGAGCTTAATCAGAGAAAAACTGCTGCATTTGGTATTAAACAAAAGTGAATTTCTTAACGCCCTGTGTTGCAGACAGTCAAAGATATGGCCTATGTATAGTGCCAAATGCAAGTAACTCATGTTTAACAGTAATCTGGTAGTTGACATACAACATGGCCTTTCCAACATACCTACACGCATGCCAAGCTATAGCTGCTTCGAAATCAATGACGGGTTAAGTTCTGGACCATGGGTTGGGCCCTAACCATAGATTTAATGAATGTTAAACAATTTATTCGGAGACATTAGCAGATAAATTGATTTGTTCCTTTCATTAAAATAAGTATCATTTTTTTATTAATGCGAAGATTGTTTTCTAGAGTTATATTCTCCTTATCCAGAGATGAGAAGATTGTTTTTCTATTTTCTATTTGTTCGAATTTCGTAAGAAATGAAACTTTAACACTTTAAAGACAAGAAGTATCGCGACATTAATTTCCATATAAGTTTTCGCCATTTAGTTCCTGATGATTTTTTTAACGCAAGCACACTGGTTCTTGTAGATACTAAAACAGTATAATAGATATGTTGGGAGATTAGGTGAATACAATTTGAAAGCTCACAATGGAATTTTAGTAGCTTTACTTTAAGATAATTACAGAGATTTCAGAAATTCATAACTGAATTAAACTAATTTAAATTATCTATGAAATATTTCGTCGATGGAAACACATTGAAATCTTAAGTGCAACAGTGGATCCATATGTCCTCAAATAAGCATAGGAAGGTAAGTAAGAAAGATTGATGAAAACGTTTTCAAAAACTATTTTCAAACACGAATAACCATGAAGCTTTCCCGATAGATTACATTTTCCTCCTTTTAGCTAAATGATCAATAAAAAAATAGTTTTTTGGTTAATAGCCCTACTTGCTTGCAAATCGTCTACAAAATATTTTGGGACCACGGAGATAAAACATTATTTGCCACTTTTGGGCAAAATTGAGATACAAGAGCCATCTGAGAAGATGAGTTGATATAGAGTTGAAGAAGAATAAGAAAAGATCGCAAAATAGTATAATTTTTAATAATGACTTTACTATTCGTAGTGTTTATATTGTCTACGTGTTTAACGAGGACAAACTAGTGTATTAAAGGTCCTCACTATTAGAGTTAAAACATGTTGTACTGCCATCTGTTAGCAAAATTGATAACATAATCATTGCAGATAATAATAACATTACATGATACAGTTTACAAACCACTATTTAGATTTGAGTACGATGTAGGAATTTCATACATCATCTATGTTATCCGTTAAAAATATTATATTCAATTGTTTATTTAAATTATTTCATGCAATTTGCCGATAAAATTTCGTTTTGTAAAATAGTAATCATTAATAATTTCTACGCAGATAAATTTGGTATATCTTCTGAAGGTTGTAAGAAAAAGAAATAAAGAATATAGATGTATAAATTTTGCCTATTACTTTGTATATTTATAATTGTAGTTAAATGATTTCAAACCTCTTGGAATGTTTAATGGATAACCGTGAAATTTGTTTAAGATGAAAAAATAAATATTAATTTTAAGAAAATACACAACATTTGAGTTTGTAATTTATCCGCTAATTTAAAGCTGTGTTACCATAGAAACTGCACGGCTGTCTGTCTACACAAACAGTGAAAATATGATTTAATACCAACGATAAATGTTTTCTGACTAAATATTTAAAGCAAGTTTTTTATTTGTGAATGCTCCTCCATCCTATTTGTTTCTGCAAGATTTAGTTCACAAAGAACTAACACTTTGCAACAAAGGATGAACATATAATAGAAGAAAAAATCAATAAATCACATCAAAATGGAATTCCATATGATTGAAACTTAAATAAATCGTAAAACCACAGGTCATTTAGAAAGCGACAAAGAGCAAGCTTAAAAGAAAATTACTTATTGCTTATTGGCATGCGTATAGATAACTAAAACGCCCTACACACTAAAATTCAAAGAGTGAATAATTCTTCTCATTAGAGCGCAAGGCGAGACTACTCTTTTGAAGCGGGTCTTTAACCGAGAATAGTGGTTTTCAAGGAAGCGGTCTCGCTTCGAATACAAAATGTGATCTTTACAGAAGGGAATCCGACGCTTTCTTTTTCAATTTTTGTAATTTATTCTCCAGAATTGAAAGAGCGGTTTCTCATCTTTTCAGAATGGTTCGCAATGCACCATTAGTATTAGTCAAGTTTGTTCTCCACAACCGCGAAGAATATTGAAAGAAAAAGTCCTTTTGTGAAATTAATCGCGTTAAGTTTTACAAATATCAAGAGAAGACCTGATAAATTTTCTCAGTAAAAAAAATACCAGAACGGACACCAGGAATAACATATATACAAGAAATCTTTAAACATCGTGCTCAAGTACCTGAGGATACAAAATCGGGATGGGCGTAAGCCATAGTGCTGTTACCGCCCATACAATTAATTTTATCTTATCTTGTCTGAGGATACTAAAGAGGTCATTTCAAGCGCGTCTCTTTCAGTTAGCAATCTAGCTTATATGTTAATACGTTGATTACCTGGTCGGAAGTTAGCAGGTTCAAATTCCACAGAAGTCGATCTATTTCTTTTTACCCTCTATCGTTCATTATAACTTCACTTTTCTTTGTTACTACCCATGAATAAATGCTCCTTTCTGCTCCTTACATTTCCAGCATTTTTGTTGTATCGTTTCAATGTTCAAAAGATGAACACTTTATATGGGTACATGGAAATTCATCTAGAAATGACATTCACATCCACAAGAACTGGCATAGATCCCATCGTTTTTTGAATGGATATAGGCCCATCATCTTATACAATTCATCATATATATTAGCCTAACTTTAAATTGCCTGAAGCCAGTTATGTCCGAGGGGTCGCCCAGGTCAACGATCATGATGTTCGGCGCTCCCCATACATGGCACTTATTGTTTGATTGCTAAATATTACTTGTCTCGTGTTTTAAACAGGGATTTCAATTTTTTTTTTCTTGTAAAGTGTGTCCCTATTAAAGTTGCGCCCGTAGGCTCGGGCATAGTGGTAAATCCGACCCTGACCATGGACAATTGTTTTCTGGCTCGAAAATCTAAACCAACGCTATTTCTATGAACTCCCCTTCTTTCTTATTTCTTTCGTAAGGCTTAGTCCAAAACTCG
Source organism: Lepisma saccharinum (assembly GCA_022664845.1). NCBI lineage: Eukaryota > Metazoa > Arthropoda > Insecta > Zygentoma > Lepismatidae > Lepisma > Lepisma saccharinum. The sequence continues at coordinate 17,595 of JAGDQP010027909.1, forward strand.
GAAAACTATTTTTTTTTAAATCATACTTTTCAGATATACACAAGCACACGCGCTCTCAATGTTTTAGAATTGACGTAACCGAGTTTAGAAGTTCAGTTCAGGAGTTCAGTTCAGTTAAGTTCAGGAGATTGTTCAGCTTACTAGATCAGATGTCTTTAAAGAATGTCTTAACCCAGTCCGTCATGTACGATCTACTGTGTTTTAAACTCATCCCTGAGCTTTATCTTTTAAAATGATATATATTTCAATGAGATTCGAATTTAGAACTTTATTATTAAGAGTTCCTCATAATGACTGCTCTATTACATCTACTGGTTCTTCACCTGTATCCCTGTGGCCATTCAAAAACTTCACTTCAACGACTTTCAATAACAATATGGACATTGAGAAAGTCGTGTTTGTGTTTAAATATAAAAAAATAACTACCATTAAAATTTGGAATTAATTTCCTTTTTCTTGTAACTATTTTCCTGTTTGTCGAACTAGTACTGGGCAACAACGACGTCATATAAATTAATCGGTACTTGCAAGTTTTTCTTCCAACATACGAGAAGTACAATCTGAGAATTCAGGGTTTATTAATCGGATAATCACTTTCTTTCCTGGTACTGTGTCGCAAATGATGGCTAGGGTCTATGCTATTTCATTTTAGTGCAGGTCTGATTATCTCAAACAGGAAATAAATCAGCTAAATAAAATTATCAAAAAAGAAATAAAATTATTTCGAGAACAAAAAATTAACGAGCATATATCAGCACTGCAAGAAACTTACTACAAAAATCCTAAAATGTTTTGGAAAACCATTAAAACTAAAAACAAAACAACAAGAAAGATCTTACCAGCTCAAATAGACAACACTCCAATAAAAGATAAGAAGGACTTTACAAACATTTTCTATAATAAATTTAAAGAGAGAACTTCAGATGATCGGGATTATCCAGAAGAAATTCAGAGGGAGGTAGCAAGAACAGCGGAAAATATACGTGCCATAATTAATCATTCAATAGACGTAGTTAATTTGGATAAACAAGACTATAATGACAGACACATTGATATACTTCTGGATGAAATATCTCAAGAAGAAATCATTAACATCTTAAAAAAGAAAAAATCTACAGCTCCAGGGCCGGACTCCATTCCATATATTGCACTAAAGAAAGCTCCTAACATTTTATTCAAAATTTTGACAAGATTGTTTAATGCATCACTTAAAACTGGATTTTTACCTTCTTCTTGGAAAGCAGCCTTTACTATTTTTATACCAAAAGCAAATAAAAGTAAATACATTTCTGACAATTATCGTCCTATAACATTAACCAACACTATTGCGAAACTATGTGAAACAATCATTACCAAAAGACTAAATCAATTCTTAGAAGAAAAACATTTAATTACAAATAGCCAGGCAGGATTTCGAACAAACATTTCCACTATTGATCAGCTGATTAGAATTACAACTGACATTCAAAGAGCATTAAATAAAGGAAACAGAGCTCTAGCGGTCTTCATGGACTTGACCTCGGCGTTTGACACCATCTGGCATGACGGCCTACTATACAAGTTATATTCATTAAACATACCAACAACCATCATTCGCTGGCTTAATAATTTTTTAACGAACAGAACTACACAAGTTAGATCAGAGGACGTTTTCTCAGAAGTAATTAACATACAACGCGGTGTACCACAGGGGGCGGCACTGATCCCGACCCTTTATCTCATATACATCAATGACACACCTCAACCAAATTACTTACAGACAAAACTGGGACTTTTCGCAGATGAAACTGCATATTGGACCAGTGCTCGCAATGCAGAGGTTGCAATCAAACAGTTGCAGACAGTAACTAACAAATTTGTTTCATGGTGCCGTACCTGGAAGTTGCATTTGAACCAGAATAAAACTCAGTTCATACTTTTTTATCCATCGGGGAGGGGAACCCGTGAAAATAAGGATAAATATATCAAAATCAAAAATACAAAAATCAAACCTACAACTACTGCTAAATAGCTAGGAGTTACCATGGACCAGGGACTTAACTTTAAGATGCACATTAAAGACAGACAGAACAAAGGACTCAGAACTCATGCTTTATTAAAATCATACTTTCGATCAGAACTTTCTCAAACCATTAAAATCAGACTTTATTTAGCAATTCTAAGACCTATGGTCATGTATGGCCACGAGCTATTTCACTCAGGAGTTAACATAGAAAAGATAGAAAAAATTGAAAGATTCTGGATACGGTACATGGAAAAGTTATGGACCGCGAACAAAATTCAATTATATAACAGGATTCCATTGTTCCCATTGATATATATCTCAAAGAACGCAAGAAACGATACATTGAAAATTCTATACATAAAAAATTCATTCAGGAAAACCTACCAGACCACATCGAAGATAGAATTATGAAGCATATTATTACATACAAAGAACTACTTACTTATTTAAATTAAAACAGGCTTATAATAAAGCACAGAACATAACAACATATTCAAATCTTCGCCATGGATGAGAAGCAGAGCTCTTACAATTTAATTTCAAACAAATAGTATGGATGACATCATCACTAAATACCACTCACAACACCTGCATTAACCTAAATAACCTTATTCTCTTTTACCTGGCTTGAATTCTGGCAATTTTACTGATCTGTTCTTCTGATCAGTGCTTTTAGGCTTCCACTAAATAACAACGGGGAAAAGTGGATTTTCTGGGGGCTTGCTTGGGGCGTCGCCTGAGCCTGGGTGCTCATTCCGGTTCATTTTTATCAAAAATAAAAAGTACTTAAAAATATCATACCAATTTCAATTAATTCGTAGGACGAAAGTAGCTTATTAGAGCTAGAAGTCCAATCAGGGGGTCCTGCGGACCCATGGCATTTTACTGTAACAGTTCAAGTCAACAGCTCGCAGATTTTGCTTAACCATAAGTGTTCAGTCGTAGGAGAGATAAAATTTAAAAAAAAATAATAGAGAAAGTGATTCAGAGTCATTGATCAAAATGTATGAGAAATATTGTACCTATCTATTTTTAGTTTACCAATTTTATTCTCTCAAAATCGAAAGATGGAACCTATTCGTAGTATACCTTTTCTGAAGAGAAACTCACTTGTGTATTTATACAAACTTCAAAATTCTTATAAGTTCTTTATTGTATAAACAATATAGTACACAGACATCTTCACTTGATATTTGCTTGTCTAACAAAGGCTAGGAGGGAAAAGTACAGGTCTTGCCTGTACTGCATAAAGAGTGACCAATGATTTTGGATGAATGAATGAACAGATTAAAATTCTATGAATGAATGAACAGACAAATGCGCAAGTTTTAGCGGTTTTTAGAATAGCTGGGATTAAATGGGTGTTTTAAACTTATACTCTTAAAAAATCAGTTGACATCCTGCTTTTCCCCCGTTGCCGTATTTTACAGTGAAAATACCTAAATCTAGGAGCACCGTAATCAACCCTCTATATTAACCTGCTATAAATGGTTGCCTGAACCTTTACGGTAATACCTGGCGTCCTCGATCGGAAGTAATTCCACCTTAAAATTCGGGTCTATTTAAGAGTGCAGGTAAGGTACAATCCCTGCATACTCCAGGGAAAATTGACGCAACACATGGTTTCTATAGTAGTTAGACCCTAGAACCCACTCATTGCCGATCTGAAGTGCGTGATATTAGTAACTGAGTCACCAGAGGTGGGTAGTAGTTTCGGGAACTTCTAAATTAATTAATTAATATGTTGAAAAAAGATACATAGTGTAGAAATAGGCCGTAGAGTAGCACACACTGAAAATTTAATGTTAGGCTAAATTGTGTGTACGCGATAATCAAAAGCGGCAATATTTTGAATAATAATCATCAGATTCTCTACATTAAATATCTGACAGCTCAGAAGTGAATTTACCTAATTTCAGATATATCACAACATGAATTCGGAAATTTGAGAAGTACCTTAAAAACTTATGACTTTCTAAAATTGTCACATTGTTTCTGAAATTGTCAGATTCAAACATTATATTTATATTGAATTGTAAGTTCGAGTATCAGGTACACGGGAGAGGCGGAATACATGTTTGGAGACCGGTCTAGCATTTTTACTCTGATATCTCTTCTCACGTAAACTGCGATCACACCTCCCACTTTGCCCTCACTATCATTTTTAAAGAGAGAATAATTTTCAATGTTAACCAAGGAATCCTGGAGGGACGGTTTCAGCCAATTTTTATAAATTCCAGCTACATTGACAGAGAGGGGGGAGAAAATATCAGATACTTCGTGGAAATGTTTGAGTAAGCTCTGCGCATTGACATGTCCACCCCGTGCATGTTCTCCGGGTATTTTGCTAATTCATTTTTTAAGAATATCGGCTGTCTACAAACTGTTGGAGGTAGCGGTGCAGAAGGGGGTGGGGAAGTTAAGACCTTAGCTTCCAATGGCTCTGCGTGAGAGTTGGAGGAACAACTATTGGTTGCAAACAGTGTTGCAACACCTCTGGCTTTGTTACAGTTCATTAGATTGGAGGAAAGGGGAAAATGAATAGCGTGTGTATTATTATAATTTCCGTTTACTCTGTTAGTTATCAAATAAAGGTCTAAACAGCTTATGCCTCGTGAGAAAGGTATCATTGATGTTTATTAATTGGAAACGTTTATATTAAAGTCATCCCATTTCATAGCGACCGAAAGAAAAATGGTTACGAAAATACTTAAGAAAAGAGATATGGTACTTACTCTAGAGCATGGAACGTAGTTATTACAACTGGATGAAACAGATAAATGATTGTGGCACACGAGATATTCACACAATATGATAATAATCGGCTCACTATTTGTTAAGAGCACTACGTTTGTAATGTTTTCACTTTGAATAAATTTGTGCCACATTTTACGTTCGCCATAACTGGACAAATACTGATATTGCATATAATAAAATATTTGAAGTTTTTGTTCATATAGTTTATTTCCACATACACACATACCATTATCGTACAAACTACACACAAATGATTTTTCGAGATAGGGTATCACGAAACTCGAGGTATCACGAAACAGCTATAGACATAAAGATTCTCGCATATCTTTAGAGATTATTTCCCAAATTCCCTGTTCTATTATTCGCAGAGGGAAATTTCCCGCAGTAGAGGGAAGTTCCCTGACATTGAAAAATATGAACATATTCCTACATTAAAACCCATTACAGAACAGTTGTGATATATATTGTAATTATTTTCACAAATAAATAAGAAATTACAAATCGAAAACAACATTCTATAATAATAGTAAATTATAAACACTTAATGTGTTTTCAATTCACACTCTTACGTTGTAACCTAGTAAAATAAACTTTTCTCAGGCTGGACAAGGGGTTACCGCACTGCACTCGTATGGAAATTTCATTTTGTTACGGTTTCAAACCCTGGTCGTCGATATGTTTTATTTTTAATTTTATACTACTATTCATAATCTTAATTTTTATCGTTCTTTTTTGTTTGATAACTAATTCAATTATGATACTTCTATATTTTACTGTTAATTTAACAGTCATTTCAAGAATCTAGTTTTTAGTAAAGAAACCTAATCTGAAAACCGATTGATTTTTTTAAAAAGCTTAAGAATGTAAAGAATATGTGTCAAAAATGTTCTTGATTAAATCAATTTAGTGGTTATTTATTTTATTTAACGGTAGCTGTAATTGCCCCAACTCTCCCGAGATGATTAATGAGCTTCGAAGCTTTAAGTTAGTTCTTGAGTCTAGATCACACTAGGCTAGTTTACCTACCAGTGGCTGTTGGGGGTTCCCACTTGGTTTACCATCGCTTGCATTAAATACTGATGGCAACGTTAATACAGAGTAATCCATACAGACCTTTAAAATGCAAAATACTTATTTATTACTTTCTTGTGGAAGTGACACTTGGGCGGAAGAGAGGGGGGCAATTACTTTAAAAGCTATCGTTTAGAATGAAACATTTAGTCATTCTGAAATAACTGGGGGGAAATACCACCCATGCGCCATCATAAATCCACCCATGATTAGTAACAGTGAATTTGAGATTGCATTGCATTGTCGAATTAGCTGCAGCAGAATGCGTTGGGCGGCCATCGCTGAAATTAAAATACGATTATTGTCCAAAGTTGACTATTGTTAAAAACTTGAACAGTGAAGGCTTGCATAGGCTTTATTTTATAATGTGAAGTAGACTTTACTATTTCTACTACTACTATTGCGGCTTTCGCTGCTTTTAGGTTTCTTAATAGCAAAGCTATAGCAAAATGGACCTTCTATTCCCGCTTATGGTGTCAGTCCGTCCGTCCGTGTCTAGAAATGAAATCTCAGAATTACAAAGTGTAGAGTTATGCTTGAGATGTTCTTGGAAAAGTCTTAGTTAAACTAGCTCAGAGTCCTTGGAACCGTCTTGATTGGTGCAGTGATTCAGTACTGCTAGTCCATTTTAGAAAATCAATTCTTAAAATTGCTTCCATCCAGTTATCTCTAGCTGCACCAACATTATTCGACGCAGTACAAATACATTCAGAGAGCATACGTTGACGAGAAATTCACTTACCAGTGTTGTTAGCCTATTTTCTATAAAATATCTTTTTCATAGTGCTTCCATCATCTTGCTGCCTTTCAGATTTGACTTTCTAAATATTTCCGAGACAGCATAAGTTTTGCAGTATTTCCTCGTCGACAGCTACTGAAAGGAATCAGCCAATCAGAGAAGAGAATCAAAAAGAAGGAAGAGCGGAAAAAGGAGGGGTGTTACCACCAAAATTCCGACGAAAATAAAACAACAATCACATCTTTTTATTGTTTATGAAGATCCTCAACGAAAGAAAAATTGTTGAAGAAAATGATGAAATAAAATATTCAAAGAAATATCAAGTAATAAATGAAGAAACAATAAAATACAAATCCCGACAAAAAACAATCAATGTTTTTGTATGGCTAATTTACATTGTCA